>JAZHYW010047307.1:0-15418 GCA_037355805.1 Ixodes ricinus
TTCCCCTCTCCCATATCCTCTCCCGACGCCATTTTGTAACCGCTCCATTCCACAGAAACGTGCGAGCAACATTGACATCGTACGACTTGAGGCACAGACAATACTGGGTAGCCTCTTTCGCGAACGGGCTGTAAACTTCGCTCGCTAGATGGCGCAACCTACTACCTTACACGAAGAATAGACCCACTACTATTTGTCCACCCATCCTGGACCAGCTGATGTGAAGAAATGTCGTGGCCGTGGCTACCGTGGCTGATGTGCGTCGCGTTGTTTACATCGTTTACTCGATCGCTTCGCGCTTCAATGCGGCAAGGCTGGCAAGGCAAGGGTGCGTTGCTTCCAACGAAACACAAGCACGTGTTGGTGACTGGTCTGAAGTTCTGCCTCTTGCACAGTAGTCAGCTACGAGCTCGATTCGCCAACGCCTTTGGCTTCGCTCGCCCGGTGTCGTTCGACGTGCGTTCCTCAGTGTGGGTGCTTCGTCTTTTCTCGTGCGTGCCCCAACGTGTGCCTCCGCGTGTATCATTTACGTGCACAGTAAGCGACCAGCAACGTTCGTCGGCTTTAGGCTCATCTGATCGGCGACTCGTAATAGTTCGACGGGGATCGGCTCGTCCGATGTTGTTCGATGTGTGTTCCTCAATGTGGGTGCTTTCTTCTCGTGCGTGCCCCAACGTGTGCTTCAGCGTGCGTCAATAGACCTTTCGCAAAATTACCCAAGCATCAAGGAGCACACGGGAACGTAGTTACACGCGTTCCGGCGTTGGTAGCAACAACGTTTTAGCGCAAAAATCTAAAGTGGCACCTCGCACCTGCGTCCGAGAATGCCTTTTTATTGTGATGTATTTCGAATCATTAATACAGGTAAGTCGAGCACGCGCAGGGCGTATAAATACGTTCCCTGCTTGGCTCTTTCAGCGCGAGTTCTTCGTGTAGTTCCGTTCGTGCACAGACCTACGTGTCAGTGTTTATCTGTGCCACTGTGGCGCCTTTTTTCTTGCTTCTTTCTAACCGTGCTCACTGCTCAGTTTGTATTTGGCATGTCTTCCAAGATCTTCCTGGCTGTGTATTCGGTGCGTGTCTCAAGATGTGTTCTTGTGGAGTCCTTTGCTCTATATAGAATGATTAGCACACACTTTTGAAAGGTCAGTGGCCTGAACTCTCGTGCATGCAAAAGTGCACTCACTTGCGAATGACAAACCAGGAAAGTGGGAGAAGCTGCACATGGAAACAAATATTGCTTTTGGGACCATGACTGCCGATTCAGCAGATTTCGGGATGCCTATTCACGGTGCATACGAGGGCCGTTCATGGTCTATTATTGTCACGAAGGAATAGACATTGAGCAATCAAACCCAAGAAGGAGTTGAAACTTTCTCTACATTTTCACCACCAAAAGTTACCCACTTTTTCCAGCGATGCACCACATGCCGGAGGCCACTGTTGTAGAACTCCTCGTCTTGCGTGTTCAGGAATTGCTCCACTTCAGCAATCACTTGGTCGCCGTCCTTGAAATGCTTTCCTCTTATTTGGCCACACTAAAAGCGTCTGTGCCATTTAACCAAAAGTGTCGTAAACTGGGATGTTGTTCCGAACAACGCTCCCAGATTGGAATGAATATCCTTGGCATTGCTTCCCTTCAAATGAAAAAAAAAAAACGGATCACTGCATGTGCTTGGCACCGACGGGCGCTGCCATTTTTGTTTGGTCTCCCTAGCGGCGTTCCGAGCTACTATAGCGTGCGATGTTTATACTGTGCGGAAACTAGAGGGACGCACGCTCATGTTGATACATGTTTTGTTCCCTTTCCTTTAATTTTTTGTGCCGATAATACGAACTTTATGAACGCCCCTCGTATTGACAATGTAAGGACTCTGATTGTCTTGCAGGAAAAAAAAGCACACTTTTGACTTTTGGAAAAGCTCGAAACCAATGACTACAGAAGAACTCCCTGTGCATTTATTCCTACTTGTCAAGATGTTTATTTTCATTTAGTTACTTCAATTTCTTTTATGGTTTCCGAGGTTCCTGCTGCTCCTCACCCTTCATCCCTGTTAAAAAAGGTGCCTACGAAAGTTTAATGTCTGGTGGAAGTTCTGCGTGTCATCAACATTGCCAAACGTTTTAGCAGTGTGGAGGAGCTGGTCTGCGCAGATCACTGCGGAGAGTCCACTTGAAATCACATGTTCGGCATTGGTTTCTTGATGTAGCCAACAGAGAACAGGCTTTTCAAAAAAATGTGTGCCTTCAGTTCTCTCAGTAAATAAGCACAGCCATGTTTCTTTCTGAGCTTTTTCTTTATTTTCTATGTGGCAAACCATTACATACAGTCAGAAGCAGTGACAATCTAGTGGCTTACTGACTCTTAAGTAGGTTGCATCTGTTGCAGAGGCTTTTTTGACACCATAGCAATTTCCAAAGCAAAAACAGTGCATCTTTAATTATTTAAAATGTATCTGGCAACATAAGCAGACATTGAGTTAACCGAATGTCCTTTCAGTAAGTACTCTGCTCGGCGGGGGCTTTACGACAGGTTGACTCCAGCGCAGGTCTTGCTAGAGTGGCCACTTGCACGTATTTCGAGGCGAGCCTGTTTTAGGTGAATTTTCAGACGTAAGTGCAGGTACTCGTCAAGAAGCAGCCTCTCCACGTTGCCTTTGTGTGCAGAGCATGCTTTGGACGCTAGTGAGTCGTTTTTTCTAAGAACAGCCGTAATGGTCTCGAATGGTGAAGCAAGGCTCAAGGTTTCTGTTGTGTACGTGAGGCCCTTGAACTGCTCTTCACATGCATTGAGAAACTTTATGGCCGCATAGCTTGGGTAGGTCAAGTTCTGACTTCCTCACACATACTCCTTCAGTCTGATGAGGGTGCTGTATTCACCATTGGAGTCTGATGTGAGGGCTCCCTTGCAAGTTTCGCAGTTTATGGTTCTCATCGCGGCACGGACGAGAAATCCGCCTACATAAGCCAAGATGTTACCTTCCTTCTTTGTCATCATGACAAGGAAGTCGTCCATGATGTCCTCCTCCATAGCTGCATGTTCTTGCAGTGCAGCTCTTCCACTTGTTGAAAACAGGTCTGCAAGATATTCCCTCTCATCTACTGTGTAGCCATACGTTTCGGGCGTGTGTACGAACTTACTAACAGAGATCATGCGAAGAGCGCACTTAAACTCTAATGCACTGGGCACAGATTACTTCATGCGAACGACAGAGAACACGATCTCAAGGAGGTCCTGAGTGAGCCGACCGGTGAGCAGGTACGCATAGCCATGGTCGTTGAGCAGATCTTCTTGGAGTTGATAGACAACTGTTGTTGAATGTATGACCCCTGCTTGCGAAGGCTTCCAGTGGGCCGGAACACCGATCTTCATTTGCCTGAATGTCCGTGCAGTCAGATCAAGCGTGCGAATGTCAGTCTGGTGCTGCTGGAGGTCAAAATGACTGAGGGCCACGGTAGGATGTCTTGACGACATCAAAGTGAACCACCTGTAAACCAGCTCGCAGAACCAAGCGGTGCTTTCTGCCTCGGGTGGGAGCTGGCCTTGGTCCACCCTGTACCAAATGGCAGCTGGTGCGTGTCGGAAAAACTGGACAGCGATATTTACCTTCATTTTGTTGAAGTGCCCCTGACTTAGGTGAACATCCGATAAACCAGAGGCAACCTTAAGGTCATTCTCTTTGTCCATATCGAGATACGTTTTTGTATACTTGAGCTTGATGGCGTCGCTAAGAAGGCCGTTTTCTTTGACGATGTCCTCGCTAAGAAAAAAGACGAGCCCAAAAACTGGCATCGAATGTTTTTTATCAAATGAGCCACATCCGCCATAAAATAAAGGTGGCGTCCTTCAAGGGACGGGTGGGGAATGCTGACCACTGTATCCACGTCTCTTGTGCTCAAAAGTTTTAGCTCTCGCCACGTAGCCCGATTCGCCACACCCATGTCACAAGTCACCACAAGTACGTTCAATCCCGCTTCAGAAGCCAACTGCACGAGCTTCAGAACGAAGACTTTGAGAAGCTCGCCATCAAGCGACCGCCCAATGAAATGGTAGGCCACTACCTGCTTCCACCGACTTGTTACTCCGCCCAACATAAACACCAAAGCGCGATTTGCGGCATAATTTTTCGGTGGAAGTGTTATCGACCCGAGGAAACAGTCCTGAGCTTGGTCGTGTTGAATGCCTTCGTCAATCTCCATTTCATCTAGGAACAAGACGCAGTCTCGTTCACTTTTGTGCCTTGTGTCGGCCTTCTTCAAAACATTGAAAACCTCCTTGAAAATCCCAATGCAGAAAGACAAAACTCTGCATTCTTCTCATGAATGTTCTGGTGTTGGGAAGTGGATAGCCGATGGTTCGGAGCAGCTCGTAGACGTCGTACCACAGGCAAACTTAACTTAGAGAGCTTGCTTCACGGTCGACATAGACCATGGCATTCCCCTGCTGGTTTTTCTGGCGAGTACCTTTCTCTGGTCATCAGCCAGGAACTGCGGATCCTGACCAAGCATGCGAAGTTGCTGCTCTGCGCTCTTTAGTTCCTTCTTCAGGGCGCGGATTTCTTTCTTTGCAGCTTCATGATGTAGTTGAAGGTTCTTGTACTTCTTGGCAATATCACTCATGCTTTTGTTTAGCTGAAAGCAACCGAGGTTTCCTGCTTGTGCTGAGATGCTTTCTGGTGTGGAGTCTATGTCGGGTGGTAAGTCATGGTCAGGTGGTGACGTAGTTTCGACGACACCTTTTGGTGCCAGATCCATGCGGTCATCTTCTGAGCCCCCGTCATCCTCAGAAATGCATTGATCTTCAAAAATGCAGCCATCATCAGAAATGCAGTCATCCTCAGAGATGCGGTAACCGTCAGAGTTGCGGTCATCTTGCAGGAACGTTGCCGGAGTGGTTGCTGACTGATGAAGTTAACGTCTTTCAAGCAAGCTTGAGGAATTTGTCGCTGGATCTGTGAGTGGTTTGTGAATTCATGAAGTAGCCGAATTCCATGGCACAAGATTTACAGAATCATCTTCAGGGTGAGGTCATCTTGCACAAACGCCGCTGAAGGAGCTGCTGACATATGATGTCATGTGGTGCTGAATTCATTTGAAGTGTTATTTAAGATCTTTTAGAAAATGTCCCGTCAGTCAAGGCCTGGATGGGTGATTCAAGAGAGGCTCCAAGCAGTCCATCGGTGCAACCTTTCTTGGAGACAGTGCTTGGATTTAAGTTCCTAAAAAATTGTGTTGTTCGCAGTTTTGCTTTCCTTATGTGGCTCCGTGGTTCCCGGCCCTCCAGGCTAATTCGATGAGTCCCCGGATGGCTCGTGGCGTTGTTGCTCTGCAGCTTTCTTGGGGCTTCCGAGCTTATTCGTTTTTGGAGAAGATGGAAGAAATTGAATGGGAACATAGTAATTACAATGACTGTCATGAAAAGTAAAACATTCACAATAAAAACCACATGAAAATTTGGTGAGGAAGAGAGGGAATAATGGTGGCCCTAAATATTGTTGACAGCTCAGATAAGAATAATATTGTATAAAGAGCTGGAACCTTTTCGTTTATCGTTCTTTTATGATCTATATATACCAAGGGACACTAAATAACACCGATTTATTAACTTAATTTCACACCAGAACAGGAGTGTTGGGATGATCTGAAATCTCGTAAACTGCAGCACATAGCGAGAGGACATATATCTTGTCTTTCCCGAAACCGGTCTTGCTTGTTTCAGTGGGTTGAGATTGTCACTTGGCTCACCTTGGGAGATAGAGCAATGTTGGCACGGCAGTCACTTTCAGATGCTGCCACCCATCTGCTCGCCTGTCCTCGGAGCAGGATTTTTCGAAGTGCTCATGTAAAGGTATGCCAGGTTTCTAAAACACTGCACAGCATGAAAGAGTTCCTACGTCTGCTTAGACCTTATATAAATGGGTTTCATTTACAACATGCTGTATCAAATAGCAATTCGACGTTTCAGCCGAATTTTGTATTTGCATAGAACTGAGTAAAACAGACAAGTGATTCTTGACACAGTACTTTTATCATAGGGCCTCACGGGAGCTGCGTATTTTTATTATATATTTCTCTGCGAGACAAGATAGTGAATACTTGTTCTCATGAGGCCGGTCCACTGTTAGTAACGGTACATGTATCAGAGGGAGGCCTTTCTCGATCTCAGGTGGCACATTTTCTGTACATCGCTGACAAGCTGCTGTTCAGGAGCGATGTACGAGAAAACCCGGACGGTTTTTCTTGGGGTAGTTAAAGGACGGCGAAGATTGCGCGTCTATCGCTTTCCCAAAGTAGCGCTTTTGAATGCGAGCGCACGAGCGTCTCGCCCGCGGAAAGCGGTCGTCCCTGAGTCTAGTCACCGCCTCGACGGCCAAGATCTGAAGCCGCGTTGTTTGATCTAGGGCACAATCTGGGGGCATTAAGGAACCCTATACTTTGTCCAACCGTAGCATGGACTAACCGCCAAGGCTGTGCCAGCGTGAGACGCTACCCTTGACTGCTCATAACTGGCGCTCGCGCCGCACGAGCGCTCGCGCAGCCGCCGAGACGCCGTCCAGGGTAATTCGCTCGCGATTTTAGCACGTCCGGCCAACAGTAGTCCACGCTAAGCTGAGGCGAAGTATATTTTCATCACTTCG
Source organism: Ixodes ricinus (assembly GCA_037355805.1). NCBI lineage: Eukaryota > Metazoa > Arthropoda > Arachnida > Ixodida > Ixodidae > Ixodes > Ixodes ricinus. The sequence goes on from JAZHYW010047307.1 coordinate 6,639, forward strand.
CGACACTGCGCGCACTCGGGACCGACAATTTTTGTACTTACATTGCAGACTAGCGAGTTACTCGTCAGTTCCCAGAGAGGCCTCCTACTCTTGATCTGAGACATCCACGCCGTCCTCCGTTCCGGCTTCGTTGGGAATCGGTACAACTTCGCACCATGTCTGGAACTTCCGCGACAAAACGGAATGCAGCACGCTGGCATCGCGCCTATAAAGCTCGCACAAGCGAGGATCGCATTTTGCTAACCAAGAAGATAGCCCTAACGGGGATTTTCCCGGTTACAAAATGGCTGACGTAAATCAGTGGGCTAACCAGTATTACAACATTGGTTTGTCGGCAAGTCGTATTACAAAGGATGGCAGCACTCTAGGCAAAGCGAACTGAAAGGCACTCTAGGCTGCCCACTTAGGCTAACTTTTGGCCTCACGAGCTGGAATCCTGTAGACTGCCCACCAAGCTCCCTGGGGATTCACGGGGTGGCTCATGTGGTCTAGTCAGGTAGACCCACTGTGAGTCCCACGAGGGAGCCCATGAGAGGTTGCCCAAGTTGGCTCCACTTGGTCCCGACTTGCGAAACCGACCTGAGACCCACGTGGACTGTCATAGGGGACCCACATTTACCACACTTTCAGAGCCCACTGTGTGATACTTGTGTCCTTACGCTCTCACCTTGTAGATATGTCAGTTTGCTTTACTTTATGGAATTCGAAATTTAAGAGCTTATGCAAATAGATATCGAATCTGTGATGTCCGCAGCGGGATTGCCAGGGGAAATTCCGAAGGGCTTTGCCGGTATAGCCGAATGACATACCGGTCTGCCGGTACAGCCTTCTGTGGTAGGTATATAACTCTTAGGCGACAAGATCTTTCGGTAGCCCCACCTCGCGGGAGCACTGCACTTACGTATGAATAGGATTTTTGCAGACGCCGCGCCAAATTGTCGCGTGTGGTTCTGTTCGCCCGCTTTCTTGAAGATTGACAGCGGTTTCTTTATTAAAAAAAATGTACCACGATTTTGCGAGCACTTTTTGCCGTATAATCGCATCGATGAGTCGCTTTTGTTTGATGTAACCCTTAAAATAGAAAAAAAAATGCCTGGAGTTTGTCATGGCATACTAAGCCGTGCGCGTCACAGCTGCTCTGGCGTCTCAGATTTTCGTATCATTAAATATGGGGAGACAGCTGTAAAAACTTTGCCTTGCCGTCACCAAATTGTAGAACGAGCGGTCACCCACCCTTGTTGCAGACGCCCACGCTGGTTTGTTGCGTGGAAACGCACACTTGTTTTGGCTAATGGTGATTCCCGACACTAACGTTTCTGTCCAAGTTTATGATACGACAGCTGGAGAAGAGCACTTGCAGCTGTACGGTGTGGACCAAGTCTGAAGGATTGTTGTTGTTTTGAAGTGGCGTTTCTCATGTGAACATCGAATGTGTGGCAAAGCAATTCTGCCAGATCGCGATTTCTACAAACTGGGAACAACATTCTAAGGCAATTGGTTAGATTGTCTTGCCCATTTTTCGCTAAGTATTGATTATGCTGCTAAGTGCACTCCACGAGAAGCGCACTACACGTTTGCACAATCGTTAAAGTTCGCGCAAAAAAAAAAACACACACACAAGAAGTACTCAATCTCTAGCAGGTGTCTAACTCATGTTTTGGACGCTCAAACGTAACCGACCTATTATATCATATTACATGTTTCTATTCCGAAGGTGGTTCCACACGTTTCTCGACGACCGGTTAAATACGCTGGCGCTTGGTTGAAGCTGCTTAAAGAGCCAGTAACCACCAGCTGTCTCAGGGAAACAGTTTTGTACTGGTTAACAAAATGCGACAAATAAATCAACTTGCAGCTAAAAGTCCAACACTCACAGAAAAGTTTCAAAACAACAAAGTATACGAAGTCGAAATCAATTAGGCGCTCACTACACATGCGAAAAGATTTGGAGTTTTTGCCTTTTTTGAAGGTGATCAACTATTATTTTTTTAGCTTTCCTCTCTTTGAGATAATAATAAGAAATGTACCGTGTTCACCCTGATAGATGTTGTACTCCGGTAAAATGATGGACACCCTTCCTTTAATATCCAGCACCTCCATACTGTCGTAGGCAACAGTCTGCCACCATCCCGGGGCTTTCATATATAAACACCAAAAGTTTTTGATTGGCATGAGTACTACGCGAGATATATACTACTGTTAGCCTTATCGCAAAAGAAGACGACTGACCCTAAGCTCGCGCCACCACCCGCGTGGCGCACCGTTCTTTTTGCTGGGCAAGCGTACCCGCCAGACGTGTACTAAACGCTCCCTTTTAAACCTTCACTGGTCCCCGTTTCCCATGTCGAGGCTCTAACATATCAGACGTGGGATGGAACAAGCCTGATCCAGCGGCCACGAACGAGCGCAAGTCGACTTCTGTGGCCACGAATCGTCACAGCGGCGGCACCGACCAGCACCTCGACGTGGACGAGGAAGGGCGGCGGCGGAGCTAGCGGAACCGAATACGGCAGACTGCGGCAGCGGGCCCTCCCCGACTTCCAGCAACCGTTGCGACTGGAACAGGGAGCACGAGCCTTGGCGGTAGCGACGACGCAACCACGAGCCACGATGGCGTGGCAGGTCAAGATTCGGTATGCTTCGACACCGACACCGCGGGGCAACGAATACCGCTGGCAGGCCCAGCCAACGTTCCGCCAACAACCCAGACTGGGTTGTATGGGCCGACAGGTGACCTGTCTGGGCTTCAGACTATTGTACAAGAGGCTGTACAAGCCGCCGTGCGAGGAGCTGTCGCAGGCATGGCTGACCTGCTTCGTCCCGCAACCCAGAGCACCCACGACCCAAGACCACCTGCAGAGTCTGGTAAGCTGGTACCAGTGTTCAACCCCGTCACGAATCAGGTGCAGACAGTTGAACATTGGATACGGAAAGTTGACGAACTATCGGCGATATACTTGTGGACCGAGATACACACGACGTGTTTTGCGCTAACGAAGCTAGAAGGAATCGCCAAAACGTGGTACCTGGCGCGTCTTTGTCAACTTCCAGAAGATCAGATTGTGGACTACGTCATTACAGGCGTCAGTGACGAAGCGCTCGTTTGGAGCCTGAGCGTAGTCAAGTTTTCTACTCCAGAGGATCTGCTGGAGTGCCTCAAACGTTTGGACGACCGACTCACCACCGTCGGGGAAGCGTCCCACCGATCCGATGCGGCAACCGGTTCAAGGGCAGGAAAGAACAGTTCGCCCAGCGACCTAAATGCCCACAGACTCCCGAAACGAAAACCGCCATTCAACTCTAATGGTGAACCGCGTTGTTTCAACTGTGGTGAATATGGACATATGTCTGTAAACTGCAGTAAACCCAATAAGCGAGAACACTGTAGCGGATGTCACCGAACAGGACATAAAACAGCTGACTGCAGATCAAGTGGCAGAGGAAGTGTGTCGGTAAAAATCATCACATCGAAAACAAAGAACAAGTAAATGCACAAAACGAAGAGTATTTTCAAGACGCTCTCGTAGATGGGAAGGTAGTCCGAGCTTATGTGGACTTTGGAAGTCAGTGCGTTACGCTGCGCAAGGTGAATGCAGATGATTTGGGAATCAACTATAACAAGCCATCCCGAGGATGTAAGATTGGAGGCGATGGTTTCGGTCAGGTCCTACCATGCGGAATCACGGAAGCAAGCGTCACCGTAGACCAGGCGACAGCCCGCGTTCCAATCTACGTTGTTTCAAATGAAGCGCAAGCGATTCCTCTTCTTGTTGGACAACCGTTTACAGAGCAACCGCATGTTACCATCGTGCTAAGAAGGAACACGCTTCGCATTTTCAAGGAACAAGGCAGTTTTACTGATGATGATGAACGGCTCCAACACATTCAAGTCCCTGATCTTCCACCACGCTCACTGGTGTTATGGGCCAAGGAGTCTGTTTTGACTCCACGGTACTACGTGGGGATCATTCATCCGACGACCAAGGAGTCTGCGGCAGGACACGTCTTTGTTGACGCACAGTTCCGGATACAAGAAGGCAAGGAACACTGTTTGCCTGCTTGTATAATCAACGTCACAGAAAGTGGCGACACGGTTTTTCCTATTTTGAACACGTCCAATTCCAACGTCGATATTTCGAAAGGCGATGTAGCAGCCAGATGCTCCTGGTGTTCAGAAATGTCTGGAAACCGCCATCAAGCGAAGGACAATGGCAGCAGCAGCGGCGTCAGTACTACACAGTCGGCTAACATCTCGCCTTTGCCACTTCCAGTTTTTCCACGTTCTGCTGAGTGCTGGTGGCTGCTACCGGAAAACCGCGAGACTCGGATCTGCTCCTGATACTGAACGTGGCAAGTCATCCGCACGGATCAATCAACGTCATCGCCCTGTGCTACCAGCCAATCACCGTTTGAAGCGACGTCAGCGACACCTTCTTCTGGGTTAAAGGAGCTGTTTGGAGGCACGGGCCATCGCTTTGGCAGCAGCAGCGGCGTCAGTACTACACAGTCGGCTAACATCTCGCCTTTGCCACTTCCAGGTTAGTCTTTCCCCTGATTTTATATAATAAGGCATTGATTATTGCTGCTGCTGCTGCCAAACATCAGTTTATTTTGAATTGTTTTTCGATTTGCATAGTTCTTGATGCCGTCGTCGTCGGATGATGATGATGTTGTTTGTTCAAAATGTCGCTCCCTAATCGGGAGCGATGTAAATGCCTTGACATGTTCGGATTGTGACCGTTCCTATCACTTGGGCGAATGCTGTGGTGTATCTGAGTCAACGTATAAATCTAAAAAAGATGGTTACAAAAAGGCTTGGCGATGCCCAAGCTGCAAACCAGGAAAATCTAAAGGGGATCAGGCAGGGAAAAATAAACCGGACCTTGATGTAGCACGCTTACTAGTGGATATAAACCGTAAGCTTGACGGCCTAGAACCCTTAAAAGTTACCGTTGACAACATCGAAAAAAAATTCAAGAGGTGTCTAAACAATACGATGACGTTCTAAAAAACCAAATTCGGCACGACAAAGAGATTAAAGAGCTGAGAAAACGCATGGACGCTGCCGAAGAAGCGAACCCTGCTAATGAGATCGAGCGCTTGCAGAGCGAAATCAGCGATCTTGAGTGGCAATCAAGGAAATTAAACCTCGAGGTTCACGCCGTTATCAAAACTGAAAACGAGAACTTGCTTGAAAAGGTCAACGAGGTAGCGTCCAGATTGCAGCTTCCACCCCTAACAACGAACGATGTAGTTGCTATACACAGATTACCCGCTAAACCCGAGAAGGTGCCGCATATCATCATCCGCTTCGCCAGACAAACCACGAGAGATCAGTGGCTGCAAAACAAAAGAAAGCTGTCAGAAACGAAGCCCGATGTGTTTATTGTCGAAAACATGACTAAGAAAAACAGGGAACTACTGTGGAAGGCAAAGGAGTGGGCTAAGGGGGCTGGTTTTCGATACGTGTGGCACCACGGCGGAAGTATCTTAGCAAGAAAACAGGACGGTGACCGACCTATTGTTGTAAAGAGCGAGGATGACTTACTTCGTCGTAGTAGGTAAACCGGCCATTCTTTCCTTCATGTTTTGAAACAGGTTTCTTCTCCTCAATGGCGAACCAAACTCCTTTGCTTCCTCAGGACCTTATAGGTCACCTTGAACAAGAAAGTGGTTACTATTTGACTTGTTTTCATTTAAATGTACAATCAGCTGTAAATAAGAAAACTAACCTTGAACTTCTTTTCGATCAGTTTAGTGGTCTTTTTGATGTTATTATGTTTACCGAGACTTGGTACACCGATAATTTTGATATATTTTGTTTACCATCGTATAAAACTTACATTTTAAATCGTACTTTAAAACGCGGCGGAGGATTAGCTCTCCTGATAAAAGAAGACATAAACTGTGATCTTCCGAGTGACTACACTTTTATCACGAAGGATGTGGAAGTATTGTGTCTGCGAAAAAACCAAAATATTTTTGCTGTTGTTTACCGCCCACCAGATGGTAGCATTTCGGCATTTGTTTGAATTTTTTTAATCATTTTTGAGTTTTATAAACAAGAGTCATTATAACCTCATTTGTGGTGGTGACTTCAATATAAATATGTTTTCTGACAGTGCCACGAAAAAACAAATGGAGAGTCTTGTTGGCGTGCACGGGTGTACCAATACAATCACTAAATCCCACCAGAATTACTTTGCACTCAACAACTGTTTTAGACTTATTTATTACAAATTATCTCCTAGATAGAGTAAAAAGTGGAGTAATTAGCTGTGACCTGAGTGACCATCTTCCAATATTTTTACAGGTGCAATATAATCTACGTAGGAAGACAATAAAAAACCAATCCATATTTATTCAAAATGTAGAAATCAAAAGCCTCGACGCCTTTAGACGGGACATAGCAGCTATAAATTGGGACGCCGTGCTTGAGCAAAGTACTGCCGACGATGCTTATAACATATTTCTAGAACTTATTCTTCAAATGTATAGACATCACTTTCCGCATAAATCCGTAAGACAATCCAAAAAGATTCGAAAACCGTGGATAACCTGCGCCATGTTCAAAAGGATTCGCAGGAAAGATGCTCTATATAATCGATTTATTAAAAACCGTGATCCAGACGCTCTTCAAATTTTCAAGACTTATCGAAACAACCTAAATAAAGAACTAAAGAATGCAAAAAAACGTTACTACTCTTCCCTTTTTTCTGCATCAAGTGGTTGCACCGATGTTATGTGGAAGCATCTAGGTTCTTTGGTTAGGGGTGCTCCTGTGTCTAACACCATTGAAACGTTATTGTACAAAGATGTTTACGTAACCGGTAAAAACTTAGCAAATGTGTTCAATGATCATATTTGTAAATCTAGGTAGCACTGTGGATGGATCCGACTGCTGCATATACATTCAGCAAAGAAACTGCAATTCTAATTTTTTAGAGCCAATTACCAGCACAGAAGTTAGTAATGTGATAATGCAGCTAAAAAATAGTGCAAGTTGTGATGTTGATGAAATATAAATTCTTCCAAATAAATATGTCATCGATATAATTGCTCCCGTGTTAACGTATATATTTAATCTTTCTTTTGAAACGGGTGTATTTTACTACACGAATGCAGATAGCAAAGGTGTCTGTTTTATATAAAAAAGGCGATAAAAATGAGCTAGGCAATTATAGGCCCATCTCTATATTGCCCGTTTTTTCTAAAGCTTTAGAGAAATTAATCTATCATCGTTTAGTAAACTTTTCAAACAAATATAATCTTATGACCTCTTCTCAGTTTGGTTTCAGGAAGGACTGCTCTACTGAAACAGCGTTACTTACCCAAAAAGAATTCAATTTGAAAAAATTTGAAAACAAAAAAATAGTGTTGGGGTTATTTTTAGATTTCACGAAAGCATTTGACTGCCTAAGTCATAATGTCTTATTTAAAAAGCTTGAAATGTACGGTATTCGTGGACAGGCACTTTTGCTTTTACAGTCCTACTTGCAATATCGTAAACAATTCGTATGCATGAACAGTTTCTCATCCACTGTAAAACCCATCACCTCAGGTGTTCCGCAAGGAAGTATTTTAGGACACTTTCTTTTTAACTTATGCGTAAACGACATTGTGAACATTAACAGGGAAGCAAAATTTGTTAACTACGCGGATGATACTAGCATATTTTTTCTTCCGAAACAGGTGATGACCTAATAGATATGGCCAACCACACCTTATCAAAGATAAAATCCTGAAGCAATTGTAACTCTTTAAAGGTAAACATTAATAAAACAAAAGCAATAATTTTTCGTCCAAAAAGCAAGTCTGTGGTCTTATCTAGATCACTGAGTTTAAATTCTTGTCCAATTGAAGTAGTTAGTTCTTTCAAAACTATTGGCGTTTTTTTTAATGAGAACATGTCATGGGATTGCCATATAAATTATCTTATTCCAAAATTATGCCGAGTAATTGGGATCCTAAACCGCAACCGTTCTTTGTTGCCCACGAATGTTAAGATGGTAGTTTACAACTCTCTATTTTACTCTCACTTAACATGCTGCCATCTAGTATGGGGTTCATCTACACTAACCAATATGGAAAAACTGTTTTTGTTACAAAAAAAAATATTAAGGAGCATATGCAATGTCCCTTATGAGGCTCACACTTCTGACATATTTAGAAATTTTAAGATAATTACTATTTCCAACTTATACGATTATAGACTATGTGCTAGTTTCAGGAGGGAAAAAATAAGGGGCTCATGTTTTTTAGAAAACCTTGCATGTTTACAGGAAAATTCACAAGCATACCCCACTCGCGGCGCGGAGAAGTGGAAGGTGGTCACTCAGCGAACGAACTATGGTCTCCAAATGCTTAAATTTGCCCTACCACACTTGTTAAATAATTTTTATATTGATGATGTAGATTTTGACTCTAAAACTTCTAAAGAATCGCGTTTGTATTTTTGCTCCTGATTTGTACCTGATTTCTATATATTTTTTTATTTATTCTTTTTATTTTGCTTTATTATTAGACCAAAGTGCAGAGTTTTGTAAATTTTTGCTGCGTTTTCTGTTTGTCCATTTGCTTAAAAAAACAAAAAAAACAGGCAAGTGCGTAGTTTTGTATATTTCAATTGTTGCTTTTTGTGTGTGTGTGTGTTTTTTTTTATTATTATTTTCCATTCCGTTGCTGCTGACCATTGTAGGGGCCCGAGGACCAGTCAAGCTGCATATTGCAGCTTTTTTCCACGGGCCCCACCATCATAATCGATGGAAATAAAGATTTAT
>JAZHYW010047308.1:0-14879 GCA_037355805.1 Ixodes ricinus
AGCGGTGGCGCCAAAGCGCGAGACTCAGAGCGGTGGCGCCAAAGCGCGAGACTTACAGCGGTGGCGCCAAAGCGCGAGACTTACAGCGGTGGCGCCAAAGCGCGAGACTTACAGCGGTGGCGCCAAAGCGCGAGACTTACAGTGGTGGCGCCAAAGCGCGAGACTTCAGCAGCGGTGGCGCCAAAGCGGCGAGACTTAGAGCGGTGGCGCCAAAGCGCGAGACTTACAGCGGTGGCGCCAAAGCGCGAGACTCGTGAGCAGATCGGTGGCGCCAAAGCGCGAGACTTACAGTGGTGGCGCCAAAGCGCGAGACTTACAGCGGTGGCGCCAAAGCGCGAGACTTACAGCGGTGGCGCCAAAGCGCGAGACTTAGAGCGGTGGCGCCAAAGCGCGAGACTTACAGCGGTGGCGCCAAAGCGCGAGACTTACAGCGGTGGCGCCAAAGCGCGAGACTTAGAGCGGTGGCGCCAAAGCGCGAGACTTACAGCGGTGGCGCCAAAGCGCGAGACTTACAGCGGTGGCGCCAAAGCGCGAGACTCGTAGCCAGCGAGAGTGGCGCCAAAGCGCGAGACTTACAGCGGTGGCGCCAAAGCGCGAGACTTACAGCGGTGGCGCCAAAGCGGCGAGACTTAGAGCGGTGGCGCCAAAGCGCGAGACTTACGAGCGGTGGCGCCAAAGCGCGGCAGACTTACAGCGGTGGCGCCAAAGCGCGAGACTTAGAGCGGTGGCGCCAAAGCGCGAGACTTAAAGCGGTGGCGCCAAAGCGCGAGACTTACAGCGGTGGCGCCAAAGCGGCGAGACTTAGAGCGGTGGCGCCAAAGCGCGAGACTTACAGCGGTGGCGCCAAAGCGCGAGACTTACAGCGGTGGCGCCAAAGCGCGAGACTTACAGCGGTGGCGCCAAAGCGCGAGACTTAGCAGCGGTGGCGCCAAAGCGCGAGACTTACAGCGGTGGCGCCAAAGCGCGAGACTTACAGCGGTGGCGCCAAAGCGCAGACTCAGAGCGGTGGCGCCAAAGCGCGAGCAGACTTACAGCGGTGGCGCCATAGCGCGAGACTTACAGCGGTGGCGCCAAAGCGCGAGACTTAGAGCGGTGGCGCCAAAGCGCGAGACTTACAGCGGTGGCGCCAAAGCGCGAGACTTACAGCGGTGGCGCCAAAGCGCGGAGACCTGCAGCGTGTGGCGCCAAAGCGCGAGACTTACAGCGGTGGCGCCAAAGCGCGAGACTTACAGCGGTGGCGCCAAAGCGCGCCAGAGACTTACAGCGGTGGCGCCAAAGCGGGAGACTTACAGCGGTGGCGCCAAAGCGCGAGACTTACAGCGGTGGCGCCAAAGCGGCAGACTTAGAGCGGTGGCGCCAAAGCGCGAGACTTACAGCGGTGGCGCCAAAGCGCGAGACTCAGAGCGGTGGCGCCAAAGCGCAGACTTACAGCGGTGGCGCCTAAAGCGCGGAGCAGACTTACAGCGGTGGCGCCAAAGCGCGAGACGTTACAGCGGTGGCGCCAAAGCGCGAGACTTACAGCGGTCGGCGCGCTACAGCTGCGCCAGAGCTTACGAGACGGTGGCGCCAAAGCGCGAGATCTTAGCAGCGGTGAGCGCCAAAGCGCGAGACTTAGAGCGGTGGCGCCAAAGCGCGAGACTTACAGCGGTGGCGCCAAAGCGCGAGACTTACAGCGGTGGCGCCAGGCGCGGACACAGCGGTGGCGCCAAAGCGCGAGACTTACAGCTGGTGGCGCCAAAGCGCGAGACTTACAGCGGTGGCGCCATAGCGCGAGACCAGACAGCGGTGGCGCCAAAGCGCGAGACTTACAGCAGGTGGCGCCAAAGCGCCGGAGACTTACAGCAGGTGGCGCCAAAGCGCGAGACTTACATGCGCAAGGGACCGCGGTGGCGCCAAAGCGCGAGACTTACAGCGGTGGCGCCAAAGCGCGAGACTTAGAGCGGTGGCGCCAAAGCGGGAGACTTACAGCCGGGGCGCCAAAGCGCGATACTTAGAACGGTGGCGCCAAAGCGGGAGAACTGCAGCTGTGGCGCCAAAGCGTGAGACTTAGAGCGGTGGCGCAAAAGCGGGAGACTTACGGCGGTGGCGCCAAAGCGCGAGACTTAGGAGCGATGGCGCCAAAGCGGGAGACTTACAGCGGAGGCGCCAAAGCGCGAGACGTAGAGTGGTGGCTCACGCAACGTCAGCAGCTAATGACATTTCAAGCGCGCGGACGAGCAGCACCGACGGGGCCGAGCTCCGACCTCAAACAGAACAGCACGAACCTGGCAGGGTTCGACGATGTAGCAGGGCGGTTCCAGCAGAGCCCTTTCTACGTTCTTTTCAATTTTTTCGTGGTTATCAAGATCAGTTTTGTTGATTTGCATCGACGGACGTCTTCTCCCTGACCCCCACAAATTGGTGACCTGAGGAACGCCCTCACCTCTGAAGCCATTTCCTGCTGCGCCGGGAGCTCATCAACCGCTTCCAGTCGTCTGGCGAACCCAGCACTGGTGGACTTTCAGCTTTCCACCTTCGACTGCCCCATTCTGGACGGCGGACACACAGATCTGGTTTGCCCAGGTGGAGAGCCAGTTCACCACCTCGCGGATTACTTCACAAGTCCAGAGGTTCCACCAGATCACCGCAGCGCTTCCGCCGAACGATCGCAGCGGAAATTCGGGATCTGGTCCTGACACCGCCGGCAGACTCCCCTACGACACCCTCAAGGCGGAGCTCATACGGAGGACCACGTCGTCGGAACAGCGCCGACTCCTAGAGCACCTCCCTTCAGAGAAATTTGGTGACCACAAGCCTTCACAGCGCCACGGCGCCTCACAACAACTTCCAAGTGAGAAGGCGCTCACCTTCAACGTCGCGTTGCTTCGGGAGCTTTTCTCAGAGGCTGCCGACTAACGTCCACATGGTCCTGACGTGCGTCTGGACTTGACCCCGAAGAGCTGGTAAGCTCGCAGACTCCGGCATGAGAGTCGCTGTGCCCACCATTGCACGGGTCCAAGGACAGACCGGACCACTACCGTCCACGACTTCACCTGCTGGTGTGATGACTGCCACAGCCGACGTCAGCGGCCTTAGGGAGGAGTTTCATCTTGAGATTGGACGCCTGTCTGCTCAGATCGCTGCCCTCAACCAACCGCATTCCAACACACCGACGTCACAGATCGACTTCTCAACAACGTCGGCATCGTTCGCCCTCACCCTCCAAAGGTACGTGCTGGTACCATCGCACTTTCGGCGCGCAAGCCAAGAAGTGCGTTTAACAATGCACGGCCTCGAAAAACGCCCAGACCCACCACTAGAGGCGGCGAGTGGTGCCGGTTCCAAAACCAGCCGTCTCTTTTATACTAGACAAGAATACTGGTCTTCGGTTTTAGTCGACACCGGCGCCGCAGTAAACGTCCTACCCGTGACGGCCATGTCAATTAAGCCACGACGCACTAACGTCACCTTGCAGGCCGCAAACGAGTCCGCCATCGCGACGTATGGTGAACGTGATCTCACCCTCAGCAGCGGGTTGAGAAGACCATTAAGATACATTTTCCTGGTTGCCGACGTGACGAACCCGATCCTTGGAGCAGATTTTTTTGCAGAACTATAACCTGCTATACCCGTTTTCACCTCAAGAAAACAGTAAGTTTTGCGCATTGTTCATACGCCACGCGAAATAGTTCTCGCCAGATTTGGTTGTCGGAGGCACAGGCGATGCTTTTGGCGTTTGAAACGTGTACGCCTGAATAAGATAACGTGTATCCGCTCCAAAATGCTAATAAATATATCTTAAATCTCCACCTAAGGGTGAAAATGAGTAATCATCCGCGAGAAGCCGGACTTTTTTTTCCTGTGGTTCTTGAGGTGAAAACAGGTATACTTGACATGCAACGGTTACGCCTTGTAGATTCCGCGACTCGCCTAGCTGTCCAAGGCATAACATCTATTTCACCGTTTCCACAAAGTTGCATTCCAATCACTACAAAGTATGAAGACCTACTCCAACGGTTCCCTTTGCTTACACGTCCCGCCAACTTTCGGCAACCAGTAAAGCATGACGTGACTCATCACATCGTAAAGTCCGGGCCTCCCATTCATGCTCATCCACGACGCATCCTGTACGAACGGTTGAAGATAGCGAAAGCCGAGATCGAGCACATGCTTGAACTCGGCATCATCGGACCATCGTCCAGTCCATGGGCATCACCCCTTCATATGGTGCAAAAGAAACTCCCTGGTGATTGGCGGCCCTGCGGAGACTACCGCGCTCTGAACAACTCCACCGTTCCAGACCGCTATCCCCTACCCTACATCACGGATTTCTCGGCATCCCTGGAGGAGCAACCATCTTTTCAAAAATTGACCTGGTCAAAGCGTACCATCAGATCCCCATGTAACCAAGTGGCATACCGAAAACAGCCATCATAACACCTTTTGGACTGTTCGAGTATGTGAGGATGCCTTTCGGCCTTTGTAACGCGGCCCAGACATTTCAACGGTTTGTCGCCAGCGTCACCCGTGGGCTCACCTTTTGTTTTGCCAATGCCGACGACATCCTGCTATCCAGCCCTAACGCCGAACAGCACCTCGAACACCTGGAGATTCTTTTCCAGCGCATGACGGAATACGAGCTCATCATCAACAAGGCCAAGTGCGAGCTCGGCGTTCACAACTGGATTCTCTTGGCCACAAGGTTGACTCCAAGGGCATTCGGCCCCTTGCATCCAAAGTCGACGCAGTCAAGAACTTTCCAACGCCTGCATCACACAGGATGCTTCGCGAGTTCCTTGGCATCGTGAATTTCTATCACCGCTTCCTGCCGCAGTGTGCCACTGTCCTAAAACCCCTGACTGATCTTCTAAAGGGAACTCAGCGGGACACCACACCTCTACTATGGTCTCCAGAGGCAGCGGAGGCATTCCTAACCATCAAGTCGTCGCCCACAGAAGCCGCAATGTTGGCGCACCCACTCGCTGGTGCATTTCTCTATCAAGACGGAGGCCTCTGACGTCGCTGTAGGAGGAGTACTGCAACAGTTCCCTGACGGAAACTGGCAGCCTCTTGGATTCTTTTCCAAGAAGTTGGCGCCAGCCGAAGTCCCGGTACAGCATCTTTGGACGATAACTACTAGGCATATACCTCACCATCAAACATTTTCGACATCATTTAGAGGGTCGGCCATTTGACATCCTCACAGACCATAAGCCGATAATTTAGGCACTTCAAACCACCAGCAACCGCCTCTCTCCTCGAGAGAGTCGCCACCTTTCATTTATTGAGGAGTTCACAAGTGACCTTTGCCACATCAAAGGCACAGACAACTCGGCTGCAGATGCGTTGTCACGGATACCTTGCTGCAACGCCATTGCCACCACTGTGGATTTCGCCGCTCTCAGCAGCAGCACAGCGAGGTGGCCAGGATATCCCGAAGCTACGATCCGCATCTAGCAACCTTGAACTGCGTGACGTGTTACTGCCAGGCTGCGATGGCTACAACAATAATTAGTGACATGCCCATACAAAACTGGTCTATGGTCGTCTATGGAAAATTATATGGCAGGCTATCACACCCTATGGCCCTATGGTCGGCCATAGAAATCCATAAAGACAGCTACAGCCAGCTATAGAAAAATCGTAACGTCTCTATGTCTAAAGACTGGAACCATTAAATTTTCTTTACCTGCGTATAGAAAATTTATGGCACAAGCCTAAAGACTGGGAACCAATAAATTGTCTTTATCCGTCTATAGAAAATTATATGGCCCTAATATCTAAAGACTGGGAACCAATAAAAATTTCTTTAGACACCTATAGAAAATGTACATGGCCCAATGCCTAGACAGCGAACCAATAAATGTTCTTTACCCGCCTATAGAAAATTCTGTGCCCTGAGTTTAAAGACGGGAAACCAATAAATTGTCTTTACTCAGTCTATAGAAAAATTTATAGCCCCGAGTCTAAGACTAAGAACCAATAAATTTTCTTTCACACGTCTCAGAAAATCACTACGCGGCTCTACTGATTTTAGTGAAAACACTCAGGTTAGAAAATTAAATCAATACTAAATTTCTGTAATGTCCGGTGACAAAACCATAATCCCAAGATATGTTCTCTGATTGCAACGAGTCTGTGAAAACAAGTAGTATCGTTTGTTTGAAAATCCATTAAAATACTTGTGCTACAATTAAAATTAATTATTACCCCCAAAAGTGAAAATAAATTACACTGGCGCCGAACACTGCAATCAAGCAATATCTTTATTGCAATCTTCAGCACCAGTGTACTGCATGTTATCACCGTATTGTCAACGTGGATTCATCAAACTTATTAAAAAGATAATTAAAATTTTAGTTAATTAGCCCTTTGATCTACATTTGCTTTTTTCAGGTGTTGAATTAAGAGATGGGGGCTATTCCAAGAGACAATTCAAATAATGTATTAAGTACGAGTAATATTCGCTCCGCCTCTACGTGTTTTTGCGACAAATAATGGGTCACCGAAAAGTCGGATTCAAAAATTAGACTGCTATATATACAAGAAGCGCGAACGTTGCGTATGAAGAGAGGGGTCCGGTGCAAATAAATTGAAAAAAAAAGCGAGGGGTCAGGTGTTGTTGCTGTTGTGTGGGGTAGTGTTCTGCTTTGTGTTCTGTGTTCACGACATGTACGTATTATCTACCATGTAGCGTTCACAAGACTTGAAGTACAAATTTTTTTAGAGTTTGCTGGCTAAAGGGAGCCATAGAGTGAGCCATAGAGAAGTCTTTAGCCAACCATTAGACAAGCTAAAGAGCGCTATGGCTGGACAGCGATAGGGCCATAGACAAAGCTAAAGACGCCCATAAAGGCGACCATAAGAAATGCTAAAGACAGCCATAGAAAATTCTTTAGCTAATTGGGCCAAATAGCTAAAGCCGACCATACAAAGAATTTTCTATAGCCGACCATAGGACATTTTTGTATGGGTGTCCACTGATCACCCCGACAGGTGGTAAACCTCCAACGTTTCGGCGATCCATTTTCAACTCACTCCACAACCTTTCTCATCCTGGCATTCGGGCCACCCAACACCTCATCGCCCGACGCTTTGTTTGGCAAGGGATGAACAAAGATGGTGCGCGAATGGGCTCGCAGGTGTCTGCATTGTCAGCTGTCTAAGGTTCCATCGACATACATTTGCACCTTTCGCCACAATACAGACACCCACCGCTCGCATCGAAAACATCCACGTGGACATCATCGGTACTTTGCCACCATCCGACCGGAGCCATTTACATGCTCACTTGCATAGATAGATTTGCTCGCTGGCCAGAAGTTTTCCCTATCGCGTACATTCTTGCGGGAAACCATAGCCGAAGACAGTCGTCAGTGGTTGGATTTCACGATTTGGCGTTCCGCCATCTATTTCCACCGACAGAGGCGCACAATTCGAATCCTGTTTGTTTAACGAGATCATGACTCTTATCGGGTCCTCCGGAATTCGAACAACAGCGTAACATCCCGCTGCGAACGGCCTTGTGGAAAAGATTTCATCGTACCCTAAAGGCGCACTAAGAGCATACAATGACCCCAACAATTGGAGCACACTTCTTCCCATCGTGTTTCTAGGCCTCCGCACAACACTCAAGACAGACTTGGGATGCACTGTCGCAGACTCTAGTCTACGGGCAGTCACTTCGACTCCCGGGAGAAATGTTCGTGACGTCTCTATCCTTCCAGCTATGCCACCCAGCTTCGAGAGGTTATGCGGAACCTGCGTGCCACACCAACAAGGCATCATGACCGTCATCCGACGTACGTATGTGAGGAGTTAGCCTCGGCCACACTTGTTTTCTTGCATCGAAACGCAGTCAGAAAACCACTGCAACAACCTTAAGATGGCCTTTTCAAGGTCCTAGAAAGGCGCGACAAGTACTTCGTTCGCGGCATGACACCATCTGCGTCGACCGCCTGAAGCCTGCTCCCATTGAACCGTCGTCCGCATCCAGTCTACACCCCCTACATTGGCCGCCTTCATGCCAGCCATCGGCACCACCCATACGAGCCACCGAGCGTCAGCATCATCGCTCCGTCTGTTGGGGCACAACACCGCCCCAGCGACTCCTCTAGGGGTGGGGGGGGGGGGGAGCCCTTGTAGCGCCAAGGCGCGAGACTTGGACGGGTGGCGCCAAAGCACGAGGCTTACCGCCGAATTCACAAACCTCACTCGAATTGAGGGTCCCCTCCACTTCCTCGAGGATGGCGTGAGGGCCGGCGTCGGCCAATCTCGACGGCGGATCCGTTATCGCGATTGGCCAGCGCCCGCCCTCGCGCCTTCCTCGAGGAAGTGGAGGGGCTCCTCATTTTGAGTGCGGTTTTGTGAATTCGGCGGTTAAAGCGGTGGCTCACGCAACGTCAGCAGCTAATCACGTTTCCAGCGCGCGGCACGAGCAGCACCGACGGGGCCGAGCTCCGGGCTTGAAGAGAACAGCACGAGCCTGGCAGCGTTCAACGATGTAGCCGGGCGGTCTCAGCGAAGCTCCCTTTTTACGTTCTTTTCAGTTTTTTTTGTGGTTATAGAAAAACAGTTTTGTTTATTTTCATTGACGGACGTCTTTCCTGACCCCCACAGCGTCACCCTTAGGTCAACCTCAAGGCCAATGGGATGAGTAGAATAAAGAAACCTAAAAACGTTCAGCCTTCCCACTCTCGTTAACAAGGAAGACCAGCGGAGCTGTGCTGAAACACTGCCGCAACGCGCAAGCGCCCGGTTCCCGCTTCTTCTCGTCCAACACGCCGCCGAACGTGGATACGACTCCGGCAAACCAGAGTCGGTCGCACACGGCGCAGGTGACGCCAAACGGCTAATCCACGACCTCCCTTCGGAGCCTCGCCGTCGCATCCGGGAACTGTTCGGCCGGCGTGGAGCGCAGTCCTCGACGGGCCCGCGCTTGCGCTTGGCCTTCCTCGCACGATCGTCGTCCATGACGCTGGTCTGCCGGCGCCCTTTACATCGCTGGTTCTGTTCCCGGCGGCGCCTTTCCAGGCGAGCGATGTACTCTACTTTGGCAAGGGAATCTGAAGCGCTGGACGCAGTGGAAGTCGAGGCAAAAGCGGCTTTGCGGCGGTTGTGGACACATTCGCGCTGCTGCGTACTTCGCCGCTCCTTCCGCAGCCTCTGTTCTTTCCCCAAAATCGCGCTGCCGACCCATCTTTAGTCCAAATTGAAACTGATAAGAGCGTAGGAAACGGCGCGCAAAACAGACAAGGACGAAGAAACACACGTGACGAGCGCTGCGCTTGTTACTGTGCTACTTCTTCGTCGTCGTCTGTTTTGCGCTGTTTCCTACGATAAGTATGTCAGCAACTCGCCCAACCATACATTCTTCTATGATAGCTGTAGAGTTCTTGTATGGGCTCCTACGAAAGCCAGGTGTTGCGCGTTCACGTGATGAGCCCGGATCAAGTGCCGTGCGGCAAGTAGGCGTTGCGCTAGCCCCGCCGAACGTTCCGCTGCCCTGTGTGTGTTAGCGTTGAAAACGCGCCGCGCGCCTCGAACGCGCAGCGCCGCTACTTGCCGAATTCAGTCACGTGACGAGATGGATCAACCCGCCATGCAGGAAAGACGGCGCTACGGGGATGAACGCACAACTCTGGCTCCCCTAGGAAGCCCATTCAGGAACTCTAGATAGCTGGAAGGTTGCCGCCATTTGGGCGACGGCGGCAACCAGACTGGTGCTGTGCTTGCCGGCGTCGCTTATAGGTGGAGGTAGCTGTTCAGGTAGGTTTGTGCCGACGTGTGTTGCTGCCGGACACGATCAGGGGAACCTAGCCCTTAACGTGTCATCGTATAAGAACAGGTAGCGCAGCATCCAATTTAAAGCGAAAACTTTAGGAAGCTCGTTGCGCAGAAAGCAGACATGGACGTCGGTGTCGGTGGGACGGAATATCCATTATAATGCAGTTAAATAAAAGGTTCAAACAAGCTGGGCAATAATTACGAAAATAATCCCTGAGAAGAGGAAGAGGGATAACAAAGGACACACACAAATATCCCACACATAGCTGGGTGACTTGTGCGCAACTGATAAAATCCGCATGGTCGTGGTATTGAACGTTTGCATACAATTACATTATCAGTCATAACTTTAAAAATGCAACGTTCACCCTTGTTGGTGTTACACTGGTGGCAGTTGATAAAACCCGTTTGCTCTACTCACGTCTAACTCGGATTAGCCCAGTTGGTAGAGCGCTCCACTGCAAATGGAGAGGTCCCTGTTCGGTATCAGGACCAGGCTGATTGTTTTTTTCAGACGCACCAATCACCTAGCTGTTTTGTAGATTTGTGTTTGTCTTTTATCCCCTTTGTTCCCGTTCTCTTTGGATATCAGATGATCTGGACAGCGTGTGTGAAAACATCTACACAAAACTGAAGTGCGAAGCATCGGGCACAAGAGGAAAACAGAAGACAAAAACTAAACAAAGAGTGTGATAGTACCCTACATCCATGGAATAACACACAAATTAAAGATAGCTCACGCAGGCACTAAGGCTGTGTGCTCTGCACCAAACAAAAGATATTCAATCCAGCGTAAGGTAAACCAGGACATCAATCATAAGAAAACCTGCAAGATTTCGCCCATGGGTCACGATGCTATTCCCACGCGAAAAGGGGTTACATAGTAATGCTCCATATCGTGTGGCAAGTGTTAGCATTGGCCTAACTGGCAGACGCATTATTAACAGGACAATAGAGCACACAGCATTCCTAAAAGGCACAACCGGAGGTCATCTACCAACCCCATTTGCCGCAACAGTGAATGCATTGCCTAGGCTGCACCATCGCAAAGCACAAGAGACAGTATTTGAAGGTGAACATTTCGGGAGACGTCTGCCTGGCTGGGCGAAAACGATTATAAATAAAAAAACAAACGCTAACCCCGTTTCCCTAAAGATCCTAAGGGACCCTTCGATATTTTAGAGTTGGTTGGCGTTTGCTCTTATTTATAAGAACCAGTATGTACGAGGGATGCCTGAGACCTTCGACATAGAAGAAACGAAGCAGCGTCCGTCAGCGAACGTTCGATCAAGATCAATACCAAATATGTATATATATATATATATATATATATATATTTGCGGTGTTTTATGTTTTGGTGAAGAGCGAGTGATTTAAATTTCTGTTAGTGTTTATACAATATGGGCTGTGGGTTTTCCGTCACTTTCAACAACGAAAAATTAAAAAAAAGTACAAAGTCAATGTTCAAAAAGGAGGAAGAGGCATGAAACCACGTTGGCAGTCCAGGGGCATGTCTTCCAAGTTCAGCTGGCCCTAGTATAGTTTGCCCTATTAACAGAGCAAAGGCCGCCGCCAGCGCCGGATATTTTCCCCGCGGTACGAAACGTGGAACCGAAAGAGCGACACAGCGTCCGCCAATCAGCAGACTGTGATATCACAATATTGTAAACGAGGGGGATCGGTGGCCGAGCGGACTAGCGCACAGCAGCTCGGAGCGGAGTTGAAGCTAAAGCTCACGCTGTAGAACAGAAGTGATCCGGGGCTCAATCGCCAGCCCTGACAGTTTCGATTTGGATGAGCATGGTACCGGCGTGCGGTCGTGTATCATTACTTCGTGGTGCACGTTGAAGACCCCAGGCTAGCGATTGCACTCGCAGTGGCTGTATTTCTCATCTACAGCCGGGAGACACATCGCCCGTTGAGGCTGACCAAGTTCTAGGCAGTATTTGCACACACAAACCAATTTTAATATTGGAAAGGACATTTAAAGCGTGAAATAGAAACGTTCAATTTCGCGGTAGCAATGATCGCCAAACTCCGCCAACTAGCCCTGGCTTTAAACGCGCGTTTTTTTATTCAACCGTTAAATATGGACGCCACGATGACCTCAAACACGCCAAGTTTTCAGTCACCAAGAGTTACACCCTTTCTACTTTAGCGACGCTAAAACAACTTAAATTGATGGAGTCTAGCCACTCTTAGAGGTCACGACCACCGCCAGGTGCCCTGCTTCGCGGCCTGCGGCCTCATGTCGGGCTGGGAGCAGCGGCAACGGAGGTCTTCACGTTGGCCGCGTGCTTATCCTCACTTCTGGGCTCGCCGACGCTCCTCGTATTCTTGCTGCTCCTCGTCGGGAACGTACAACACGGGTCCGAGCCATGTGAAGTCTGATGCCGAGCTGATAAGGACGGTGGCACGATTTTTCGGGAGGTGGCCGCCGAAGACCGCGCTGCATTGCGCAATGTCAAGGGAAGATAGACAACGCGCGTGGGGAAGGCGCGCGCGGGCGGCGCCGGCGTATGCAGCATTAACTGTACGAAATTGTCGGTCTCCGCATGGCGGTGACCCCGGGAGACGGTCTTCCGGAACCGAGCCATAGACAGCTGCGCTGTAAATGTCTTGTGGGTGTCAACTTTAGCCAACGTCCGATCATCAGGCCCCGCCTCGACCGCCCCGAAGGAGATCACACGAGGGAAGGTACGGAAGATCTACTGTGTCACAGTTGAACGACCTGGAGGCAGCGCCTTGTCCTTTACCAATTCTGTCACCGACCATCCGCGAGTTCGCTGACCGAGCTTTGCTTCGTGGCAGTCCTGTCTTCTCCTTGGGCCCCGCAGGCCCATTTCTTGTCCTGTCGTGGCCACGCTCCCCACAGTATTATATTTGATTTTTGTCATAAATGTATTTAAAATATCTGTCCAAATGGCATGACGCCAATCAGCGTCTTGTAAATTCTATGTTTATGTTATTCATATTTTTATTTGGACTACCACATACCGCCAGCCGTGAGGCCAGTGCACGAGTGGTACATGTTGGACGCGCAGTGATCATGTAATGTATATAGACGCTTTTTAAAGTTTACCAACTCTTTTGTAAACGAAATCGCATCAGTACAGCTGACTGCACATTTGGGAAGGTATTCCAAAGTTTTACATGTTGTTATACATCTAACAAAAAGAGAGTGCTTAAAATTGCCTGTTCTGTACCAATGTGGTTTCCCATTTTGGTTGTATTGCGTTCTCCTCGGCATAGTTTTCAAATAGAAAAATATATTTTCAAGTGTCTATCCTGTAGTGCTCTCGGATTATATAAAAAAGAGCTTCATTCTACTCATTTCCTGGCGTGAATTTTATGCTGGCTAAATTTGCTCGGGCCTTGAGTTCGGAGCCAGAATCTGTGTACCTTTATCTATCATAAAGAAATCGAACGGCTTTGTTTTGAATTCTCTCTAGACTATATATGTTTTGACTCCGGTGAATGATTCCCACATTGTGAGCTGGCATATTCAATGGTTGGCTTGAGATCATTGATTTATAAGTTGGCTAATCCAACTTCCCAAACTCGCATGCCCCAAATTTTTTCTAAGTTATGTAAGATTTTCTAAGATGCTTTCTAAAAAATACCTGCTCAAACATGGAAGTTCCAGCTTAAGTTCGATGTGAGGGTGACTCGTAAGGCCGTATACTCGGTTGCTTTAAAGGTGGAAAACCTTCAACACTATATTTATACGCTAGCGTTGTTTCTTGCGTGCTACGTTCATATAGTCTTCTTCTATATTTAAACCCATCTGCCACCAATCATAGAATGCTCGCTATCTTACGGAAATGATTATTGCAGTCTTTGTTGGTCATCCATAGAAAAATATGACAATAAATTACCGTGTCATCCATGCAGCGGTTTGGTAGTTATCGTAGAATTGAAACTCGTGACCGATGTCACGGACATTAGAAAATAAAAAAAGAGGATACCAAGCACTGAAGCCCTGGGGAACTCAGGATACTGCCGGCAATAGGTCAGTTGTTACTTTATTTAAAGAAACTCAACTGTCTCTGATCTGATAAATATGCTTCTAGCCAATTTTATATTCTGGTTGTTCTTTAGTATCTGACTCAGCTTGTACCATGTGGGACACTCGATTGAAAGCGCTTTGTGAAATATAAAGAATTCTCACAACCACCTTTCCCGAGGGAACCACGGAACCACGGGGTGATGCGGAGCATCGCGTTGGTTCCGAGGAAAGAGCTACAGTTGCGATAGCCGACGTCGAGAGATGGCGCCACCGACTGCCCTAGCGTCAACCCCTAGGCGAGGCCTTCGTCGCGGCTCGCGGCAGAGAAACTTGAACGCTTTTCGCCGCTCGCCGTTTATTTTTTTCTACACTTGGAGCGAGAGCGAGACTGGAGGAGAGCTGCGCGATGCGCGCGTGGTGAGGAAGCTAGACGCACGCTGCAGCACGCAGCTGGTAGAGAGAGAGAGCGGAGAGAGTACCGCGGCAGCTGTTGAGTAGAGGAAGGAGGAGAGTTGCGCGTGCAGTAGTGTGACTGCGGACTACGACGCCGACGCCGCGGGACTTAGACCCATGAGCATGGGATGCTCCCATCTAAGAAACGACATCCGTCTGTCCCTCCTTATCTGTGTTAATTCTAAGGCCATGGAAGACTTCTGTTAGCTAGCTCAGTTGTACGAAAACTCCCCGCCTGAAGCCATTATTTTTTTACCCAGGATGTTAATGCTATCTATATAGTTCTGTCAGCTACTTAACTATATTTATGCTCCAAAGCTTTACAGCGTGCGCTGGTTTGTGTGAAATTGGTCTGCAATAGACGTTTTTTTCTTCCGCAATTCATTGCAATTTGGTGGCTGAAATGGCGGTTCATCTTTTGCCGCACTAATGGCGGCAATACACCTGTAGCCTGCAGTATTTTATCTTGCACCGTCAGTGTCGCAAAGTCAACCGCAAACGAGCGTGCTCATCACTGTACAGTTCTTCTCGATCATTTCTTTTAGTGTCATGGCCACAAAAATGTAACCACTCCAGAACGAAGCGCCAACCCAGATAGAAAGAAGACTTGATGAATTTCCGTAGATCAAGGGGATTTCAAGTCAATTCTGGG
>JAZHYW010047309.1:0-13671 GCA_037355805.1 Ixodes ricinus
CATGCTGCAGGCCGTTTGTTAAAGTTACCGACTCTGCTATGTTAGAGTAGAAGATTATTGAGCCAGAAATATATAATATTAGCCTCTCGGCGTCTGCGGCCCTCACCGAGCTAATTGAAGCGTGTGAACTCACATTACCGAGAAAAGCATTTAATAACATGCACGCTACTGCGTTGCTCGTTTACACCGTTTCTTCCACTCGCTCCAGATATATCAGAAGAGTTTGTTTCACTTGTTGCAGTTTTTTCTGCCAACGAACAGTTTCCGGATCGTAACTAGGGAGGCAGTTTTGTCCTCATCGCAATGTAGTTGATTTTTCCGACTCTGAAAAACTTAGCCACACCATGGCAAAATAAAGAGAAAACTTGACTGCAGCAGGACTGTATAGCACGGTAATTTCTAATACAGCCATAACTTTTATTCATGCTAAATATTTATTTACCTGTGAAAAGGTGCACGGTTCAGAGCGCCCGCCGCTCGCCGCAGAAGAGAGGAGCCAATGGGAGCTGGCGTAGATAGTGACGTCGCGATGCCAGTGGCAACGCTCAAACCGGTGCGCCGGTCCTCCGCCGCGCGTCTTCCACGTTCCGAAGGACGTGTTTCGTGTCGTCTGTTATCCCCTATTTCCCTGACGCCTTCCCGCAACGGAGCGGTCTTGAAACTGTGCGACTGTCTCCCTTTTTATATGACAAGACGCAGCCAGACTACCAAGATAAGGACGCTGAGAACAACAGCTGGCAAATTATAGAAGAGGAATTCGGAATTACAAGTGAGTTTCTCCGTGGCTTTTGTTGCATGTCGTCTTTGTTGTGACGGATGTTGTGTTGATTTGGTGACACTTTCGAAAGTAGCCTTCATCTCTGGCGCGCCGACGGCCGGGGCAGCAAATCACTGACCTGTCCTTCGGTGTTTCGGTAGAACCAACTCGGCCGGACCCAAAACTTGCACCTCCTTCCCTTCAGAGCGCGGCGACGTCGCAAGATCAACGAGTAGGCTAGGATAATCACATTCACGCTGATCACCAGGTCATCATGAGCTCCTACCACGTAGGCAGCGAGTGCGGTTTCGATGCTGATATATGCGAAAGGTGAGAGCCGAAACGGACGAGCGGACGACGAAAGAGCGGGAAATCCGACGGGAGGCGTGATCGCGAGATCCAGTGCTGTCACGTGACGCCAGAAAAACGGAGGGCAATGTGGACTCCTCGTGTTGGGACGCCGGACGGTGATGCCGCCCGGCGGCGCCGTTCACGCTAGTGTCATCAGGCCTAACCCTAGTGAAAAGTACCGCCAGGCCGAGAGCTGGTGTGACTTGATGTTACACCAGACTTTTTCACATATGTTATTTGGGACATTTTCTTGTGTTCTGGTGGGACACCAGAAATCTGGTGTCTTGGTGTGACACCACCAATCTGATGTTCTAATGTGACACCAGCAATCTGGTGTTCTGATGGGACATCAGGTTTTGTTGTGGTGTGATACCAGAGCACCTGTTGACTGGATGTTGCTTTACTCACAAAAAAGGGTACATTGATAAGTTTGACAACAACGCTGCTCGTCATAATTACTTTATTTAAAAAAGCAAAAAAGCACAACATTCAAACTTCGGAAGCTTTACTTTTGTAGGTAGTTGGCCGTGATCAACTGGAGTTTGTCCGGAGCCACTGCCCTGCGTCGAAAAAACCGGACGCCCTGTCGTTCCGCAATTCTTGGCCTTTCAGCTTGCAGTTGACTCGCGTCTTAGTTATGCTGATCCGTTCCGCGTACACCTCCGCGCCACAACTCTCCTCTTCTAAGGCATTATACTCGAGAGTTTGCTCGATTTCCTCGTCCAGCTCTTACAAGGAAGCCTCTTTAAGTAGAAGAACATCAAATGTTTCTTCGAGCTCACCGATGTCGGTTGGATCTGTGGCCAGCAGGACGCCTAGCTCGTTGATGATCTTTGTTGTGGCGGCTCGCAGGGTAATCCTTTTTCGCTTCAGGCGTTTGGCGCCCTCCTCGCTCGTACTACGGTCATTCCATGTCAAACGTCCCAGACGTTGCGCTCGACCCCTTCCGATTTCTAAAAAAAAATTCATGGCCTTTTACCCCAATGTTTGTAGCATGCCCTGAAATATTTTTGGCGAAAAAATATTTTGATGACGTGAGCGCGGTTTGAACTTCTAAAAACAGCGTGAAACTAGGTATCACTCAATATTTGATAAAAATCAGCTTTTTAGTGAAACACCTAACAATATTTTTTCTTAAATTAGCACGGCTTTCGACTTACAATGTGGTTGGGCTTGTGAAGTTTTGTTTAATTTAATAATTTAAAAAATATATTTTGAAACTTTTAACATTTTCGTTATTTTATTAAAAATATCTAACTGCTCCCGGGACTTAATATAACTTTTCACGGGCCTGGTGGGCACATGAGCCCTTGTGGTGTGACACCAGACTCTCTTGGTGTACGTATCAGGCTGATGTGCAGGTACACCAGCATTTCTGGAGGGCACACCAGGCTGGTGTGCTCGATACACCAGGATTGCTGGTTGGCACACCAGATATTCTGGTATCACACCAGGATTCTCTGATATCACACGAGGATTGCCTGGTGTAGTTTTTATTAGGGGAAGGTAAAATAAAAAAAAATATATTAATGAGATAAAAAAAACATATCACACGAGGATTGCCTGGTGTAGTTTTTATTAGGGAAGGTAAAATAAAAAAAAGATATTAATGAGATAAAAAAACATAGAACTTGCAATGTCATAACCCAGAGTAGACGTATTATGTTATCCAGGTTAGAATTCATTGTTTTGTTCTATTCCCACGATGATGAACAGATGCATCTATTTCAAGAAACAAATATTTAATATAAATAGGGCAGCTCACCCGGAGACAGGCATCTGTCGCGGTGATTCATGTTCCTTAACGTCCGCTTAGAGCAGACGACGTATCCACACGCGTGGTTACTTAAAATTAGGCCATACGCTGGCAACACGATTCGATCTTCACTGAAGCGCCGAACAGTAGCGCACCATTTTTCATTAAAATTGCCTTCCCACCGATATTACCGGAAACAATAAACATGAGAATTTACACCGTCTATCGGCCGAGCAGTGGAGAGCCTATAGCGTGTTTCACATGCAGCGATTTATGCCCCAGATCGGCGTCATTTCTGCCGTCGTGGCGCTCGTGCCGCTCAACCGCTGGTGCTGGCCAGAGCGCCGCGACGGCAGAAATCGCGCCACTCAAGGGCCAAAAACCGCTGCATATATAACCCGCTTATGGTGCGGCCATGCTTCTATCCTTGCTTTGATGATTATGGCAGCGCGACGGTAGCGTTGTTGCGCCAAAGCGCGAGACTTAGAGCGGTGGCGCCAAAGCGCAAGACTTACTGCGGTGGCGCCAAAGCGCGACACTTAGAGGGTGGCTCACGCAACGTCAGCAGCTAATGACGTTTCAAGCGCGCGGCACGAGCAGCACCGACGGGACCGAGCTCCGGGCTCGAACAGAATAGAACGAGCCTGGCAGCGTTCGACGATGTAGCAAGGTGGTCTCAGCGGAGCCCCCTTTTACGTTCTTTTCAGTTTTTTGTGGTTATGAAGATCAGTTTTGTAAATTTGCATCGATGGACGTTTTTTCTGACTCCACAGCGTCACCTCTATACTCGTTTTCACCTTAAGAACCGAAGTAAAACAAGTCCGGCCGGTGGCGGAGTGTTCTGGGATTCTACCAATGAAATGCCGCGATATCGCGTAGACGTCACCTCTCTCCGTCGGGAAGTGGTGGGATCCACAATTAGAGACCAAAACCAAAATGAATTTAGCACTGCAGCATCCTCTAGTGGCAAAAAGCTCGAACATACCTCGTTAAATAGCGTTTGTTTCTGATAAACATGCTTATTCTATGCACAATTTTGCATGTCTTCTTAAACTGGTTTCAATAAACATATCTTTGTATATCTAACATTGTTTATACCGTCGGCTTTCTAAAAACACCATAGGAAAAGAAATCAATGTCTGCCAGTTTTAGCGTATTTACAGTTTTTACGGCAACCATGAAGCGCTAAAGCAAATATATCAGCTGACATCATCAACATCACAGCAAACTTGATGAACTGGGATTGATCAGATCTGCTACCAGCCACGAACATAAGTTTGCATACTTTATTCTGTCCTAATATACCTTTGTTTACGTTATTACGTTGACGTTCACGTGTATATATTGAGTGGGCAATCGGTTTCCTTGTGTGTGGTGGTGAATTTCAATTTTTATTCTTCAATTATATTCTCTTAAGTTCTGTGGTGTGGGGATGGAGGTACTAATCCTGATTATAAGCAGAAACAGCGTGGTTGATGTGAGATACGTTTGTTGCCAGAGCGACCCTAAAGCATGTGGATGGCAGTTTGTGAGTTTACTTTCCAACAAACCGCCTGGAGAACTGATCACTGCAATAACGGAGCTTTCTCAATGAAAGACTGGGCTGAACATTATGTTTAGACCTCTAAATGATGTGTAAGCGACACTGATATGCATGAGGTGAGCAAGTGAAATCTTACGCTCAGTGTCACATTGCAGAACAATGGTCCACTTTCGGGATGCCCCCAACACTATGTCTTTTCTTCTTGAATGAAAACGACCCTTTAAGTGTAATTGTTAGCTTATATGTCTAGAAAGCAAAAAGCCAAAATGGCGCCTGACACCTCTGCTGTAGATGGGCAAATTAGCGAGTGCAGTACAACTGCAAACTTTATTTTTGTAGTGCAAATCTTTGTACTGGTTATTCAAGGTGCAGTGGAATACATACAGCTGATTTCAAAGATCTCGAGAAGCCACGAACAAGGCTATTACGTTATGAAAGGTAGAATCACGACAACAACATGACACTGGAGGTTAGGCGTGTATGAAGTAGGGAATCCAATTTTTGAATCATGCGAATGGTACTTAGAAGGACCGCTTTGTGTTCTGAGGTATGACAAACAGTCGAAAGTTTTAACCACTTTCAGGAGACGACATGTCCTAGGGGGCATTAGTTCATGGTCAATTCCATTCTAAAGGTTGAACACCGAAGATCTTTTCACCCTCGTCCTCGTCGTCAGCTTCGTCTTCGTCTCCACTCTCCTCCTCCGTGTCGCTTGCATTGGGGGTATGATGACTGGCTCCAGGTTCGACTCTGAGACATCACATTCTCGAAACATCGCCTCATTTTTTAATGCGAATAGCATTCTTTGGCTACTTCACGCACTTTTCGTCTATGTATCCATCTATCTGGCTATCTAACCTCTTACGCCGCGGGTCGATAAATAAATAAAGAAGACCGGCGCCGGCTGGGATTCGAACCGTTGACCCTTTGATCAGCAGGCAGACGCGCTAACCACAGAGCTATGAAGGCAGTGATTCAACGCACTCTAAACGGTTGTTTATATCTTTACCATAGGACGGGCTTTACAGCGCTGTCACAGCTACCGGTGCGCGCGCGTTCCATGCACGAGGGCTCATTCCGCTCTCGTGAGGCTGAGCACGGCCGCTGGCTCACACTCTCCCGCGCTCGGGAGAGGGTGATGTAGCGGCCGTGCTCAGCCTCACAAGCGGATAGCCCTCGTGCGTGCGCGCACCGCGTAGCTGTGACAGCGCTGTAAGCGCGTCCTATGGTAAGATATAGACAACCGTTTAGAATACCGTTGGTTGAGACTAGCTGAGACGCCAGAAAGTCCGGTCGGTACCATTTTGAGTGTTTGTGCGTATGGCGCGTGCTTTGCTCGCCTTCCTAAGTGACACAAACGCACGTGCTGGGCTGCGGAGATCGTGCGCAGGGCTGTGAAAGTGTCAACAAATTTAGAATCGCCTCAAGAGTGGGCTGGCGTATCTAGAGTGTGCCCGGCCACCTGACGAACGCGCATAACTCCGCACCGTTTGATGCTATTCGCATTAACGTAGATAATCATTCCCAAAGGATTTTTTACATGCACTACACAGTAATGCCAATGGACAGCTGTTACGTTGTCCACTGCTTCCCTCAAGAGCCGCTCAGCGTCATTAAGCTTGAATGGTATGTTCTTGGGGTGACCTCCTGCTTGACTCGTGCCCATATCAACTCTATGGAATTTAGTTCGCAATGGTATGGTGGGAGCCTCAACACTGTGTGTCTGGCGTCCGTAGCCATGACGTCAACTTCGCACTTTGTGTAGAGATCCTACACCTTTGCCACAATGCTCAGGGGGTCTTTTTTCTTCATTGTGGCAGTCCAGTATAGGTTCTTGGAAGAGAGCCACTGCTGGATATCACCCTTCTTTGTTGCAGTTGTGGGAACAGCTTCAGCCTTTCTGCTGTGGTACGGCAAGTTGTCAATAACAATTACGCTGTTAGGCTCGATGTGGTCCAGCAGATGAAGAAACCATGCTTCAGACCTGTTCGAGTCCATTTCATCGTGGTAGTCCCCCTTTTCTTCCCACGGAACACGTCCAGGAAACCCGACACGAAGCCAGTGTCACTACCTGCGTGGGTGACAATCACTCTCACATTTTCCAGAAGGAGCCTTTAGCCCGGTCGTCAGTCCGGACATGAAGGCTCCCCTTCGTGAATTTATGGTGCTGTCCGTTCACATCTTGTCAACTGTGAGGCCGGCGTTCACCCAAGTCTCGTCCTGGAAGTAAATCTTGCGGTTCTGGGCTCTGTGCTTTCCGATTGCCCTCAAATACCGCCGCCTCCACTCGAAGATTTCCTCTTTCTCAATTAGGAAGGAGTTGCGATTCCGTTTCTGTTTCTCGAAACCCATGTCCTTCAGCAGGCGATACAGGGTAGCGCCGGAACAGGAACGGCAGCACGTCGTCTTCTTGGAGACGAGCGGCGATTTTCTTCAACGTTGGGATATTCCCCCGACGGAAGAAATTGTGCAGGCAGCTTCTCACGGCCGTTAACGTGCACGCGTCGTGATTTGAAATCCTCTTTCTTTTCTCAGCGAATTTCGGGCGCTTCTTTGAAGGAGACTTCACCAGCTCCATTGGCGAGTTTAAAGCCACGCATGATATCGTAGACCGAGCTGACACTGATCCCGTTGCGGCGGCAGTCAGGTTGACGACTTCCACCCACGGTTTTTTCTTGGTACTGCCGCCGCATTCCAGAACAAACGTTCCATACACTGCCTTGACTGGCTCGACAGGTCATTTCCATTTGCGTGACGTTTGTAGTACACCCCAGGGGAAACGTCTTCAGGAGAGAGTGCTGACAACACGGACCGATCAACCAGAGTTGTTGGAGTCGCCATTTAAGAATGCGAGCTACAGCGGCTGGCTGGCTGGCTACGAACATCGATCCTCAGATCTTGACGAGGCGTTGAACTACGTGAATACACGCGTACTAAGGAGGTATATTATTTATCGTACTGTGAATAACAAATTTATCTAAGCTTATAACGCTAGCTTCCCAGAGAGCAAACGTTTATCGGAACTACTTTGCTGAACGGAATAACATGCGCGACGGCATAGGACCAATAAGCATGCGACGAGAGGGACACACCCACTTTTTTCTTAAGGTGAAAACGGGTATAGGTCAATCTCCAGGACAATAGGATCAGTACGAAAAAGCATAAAACCGTTCAGCCTTTCCACTCTCGTGAAGAAGGACGACCAGCGGAGCTGTACTCGAAACACTGCCACAACGCGCACGCGCCCAGTTCCCGCTTCTTCTCGTCCGACACGCCGCCGATCGTGGATACGTCTCCGGCAAACCAGAGTCGGTCGCACACGGCACACGTGACGCCAAACGCGTTCTGCACGAGCTCCCTCCGGAACCTCGCCGTCGCACCTGGGAACTGTTCGGCCGGCGTGGAGTGCAGTCCTCGCCGGGCCTTGCGCTCGCGCTTGGCCTCCCTCGCACGATCGTCGTCCATGGCGTTGGCCCGCCGGCGCCATTTACATCGCAGGTGCTTTTCCCGGCGGCGGCTTTCCAGGCGAGCGATGTTCTCTTCTTTGGCAAGGGAATCTGAAGTGCCGGACGCAGTGGAGAGTTGAGGCGACAGCGGCTTTGCGGCGGTTGCGGACCCATTCCGCGCTGCTGCGTACGTCGCCGCTCCTTCCGCAGCCTATCTTCTTTCCCCAAAAGAGCGCGCGGCCGACCCATCCTGAGTCCAAACCGAAACTGATAAGAACGTAGGAAATAGCGCGCAAAACAGACAAGGATCAAGAAACACACGTGACAAGCGCTGCTTAAGTTACGTGTGCTTCTTCGTAGTGATCTGTTTTTGGCGCTGTTTCCTTCGATTAATTCTCATCAACTCGCCCAACTATAGACGCTTTCAGGCAGCTGTGCGTGGGCGCTGCCATATCCGACCTTCAATTTTGTTTCCTCTTACTCCGTTCACTTCACTTCACCCATTGCCACAGCAGGACAGGTTATTGCCACTTTAAGTGCTACTGTGTCCTTTTCCCCAGCAGAGGCCTTTGTGAAGGCACGTCGACGCCTGCTTCAGTCGCTGGGCATCTCGGTAATACAAAGAAGGTCGGCTAAGGCGGTTCAATCTGGCGCGTGTGTAAAGCGTCTATATATTATTTTATGATAGCTGGAAATGTTGCCGCCATCTAAGAGCGACGGTGGCAACCAGACTGGTGTTCTGCTTGCCGGCGTCGCTTATAGATCGAGGTAGCTCTTCAGGTAGGTTTTGTGTCGAGATGCATTTGATACCAGACACGATCCTGTGGAACCTAGCCCTTAACAGATCAGCTGTATAAGAACAGGTACCGCAGCATTCTTTTCTTAAAGCAAAAGCTTCAAAGGAGCCCGTAGTCGCAGAAAAGCCGACATGGGGGTCGGTGTAGGTGGGACGGGGAAGATACTTTATAAGAAAGTTAAATAAAAAGGTGCAATCGAGCTGGGTAATAATTACGAAAATAATCCATAGAGAAGGGCAGAAGGATGACATAGGACACATAATTATCCACACGCATAACTGGGTGACTTGTGCGCACGCGAAAAAATCAGCATGCTCGTGGTATCGAACGTTTGAATTCAATTACATTAACAATCATAACCCTTAAAAATGTAAGCCGTTCACCATTGTTGGTGTTAGACTGATGCCAGTTGATAAAACCCGTTTGCTCTACTCACGTCTAACTCCTGGTTAGCTCAGTTGGTAGAGCGCTCCACTGCAAATGGAGAGGTCCCTCGTTCCGGTATCAGGACCAGGAGGGATGGTTTTTTTCGGAAGCGCACCAGTCACCTGGTTGTATTTTGGAGATTTATGTTTGTCCTTTATCTCCTTGTTCCCCTTCTCCCTGAATATCCGAATGGACTCTTGGACAGCGTGTGTGAAAACATCTACAAAAAATGAAGTGCGAAGCATCGGGCACAAAAAGAAAACAGAAGGCAAAAGCTAAACAAAAGATCGCGATACTACCTTACATCCATGGAATAACACACAAAATAAAAGATAGCTGCGACACAGGGCGTTAAGGTTTATGTGCTCTGTACAAAACAAAGCATATTCAATCTTGCCTAAGGTAAACGAAGACATCAACCATATGAAAACCTGCAACATTCTTCACAGGACACGATATTCCCATGTGAAAAGGGGTTGTATATTATATTCTCTTATCGTGTAGCAAGTGTAACATTGGCCTAACTGGCAGATATATTAATGACAGGACAAGAGAACACGCAGCCTCTTTAAAACGCACAACGGGATGTCATCTACCAACCCATTGCCGTAACTGTGAATGCAGTGCCAAGTTCAGCATCGTCGCAAAAAAAAGAGCCAGTATCTGAAGGTGAATATTTCGGGAGACGTCTGCCTGTCTGGGCTAAACATTATAAATAAAAAAAACGCTAACCAATCCCTACAAGATCGTAGGGATCGTTCGATCGTTTGGGATTGGTTGGCGTTTGCTCCTTATTTATAAGAACCAGTATGCATGAGGGATGATCAAGACCATGACCATAGAAGAAAACGAAGCAGCGTCCGTCTGCGAACCTTCGATCAAGCTCAATACCAAAAATATATATATATATTTGTGGTGTTCTATGTTTTGGCGAAGAGCGGGTGATTTAAATTTAAGTTAAGTTAGGTTATACGATATAGGTTGTTTGTTTTTCGTGGCTTTCATCAACAAAAAATTAAAAAGTACAAAGTCAAGGTTCAAAAAAGAGGAAGAAGTATTAAACCACGTTGGTAGTACAGTGGCATGTCTGACCCTTTTTCTTTTAATACTCTTTTTCCTAAGTTCAGCTGGCCCTAGTATAGTATGCCCTATTATAGAGCGAGAGGCCATCGCCAGCACCGGATATTTCCCCCGCGGTACGAGCGTAAACTGTAAGAGCAACACAGCGTCCACCAATCAGCAGCCTTCGACTTGACAATGTTGTAAACGAGGGGATCGGTGTCCGAGTGGACTAGCGCACGCCAGCCTCGGAGCAGGTGGAGCGAAAGCTCCTGCTGTAGAACCAAGAATCCTGCGTTCAATCCCCACCCCTGAATGTTTCGATCTGAATGAGCATTGTACCAGAGTGCGGTCGTGTATCACTACTGCGTGGTGCACGTTAAAGACCCCAGGCTAGCGGTTGTACTGCAGCGGCTACATTTCTCATCTACAGCTGGGAGACACGCCGCGTTGAGGCAGACCAAGTTCTAGGCTGTATATACATACACAGAACTTAATTTTAATATAAGAAAGAACATTTAAAGCGTAAAATAGAAGCGCTCAACTTCGTGGGAGCAATGATCACCCAACTACGGAATTTGCTCTGTTTGAAACGCGCATTTTTTTATTCTACCGTTAGAATTTGGACGTGACGAAAAACTCAAACGCGCCAAATTTTCAGTCATCAAGAGTTACACATTTCTACTGTACCAACGCTAAAAAACTTAAATTAGTGGAGTCACATTTTAAGAGCTCACACCACCGCTTGGTGCTGTTCCGCGGCCTGTTGTTGGCCATGAGATGCTAGCCTATTCAGACGAATAAATGGTCAAAGTCTCCCAATATAAGGCTCTGGCACGAACAAGCTGAACTAAAGCTCGTTTCTTTCGAATTGTTACGCAACTATCTGACGGATCGGACATAGATTGTAGTAATTATTAATACAGATTCTGACACTTAATATATATTATATGGTGTTCCAGAAAGACCCAGATTGAGACCTGTGTTGTTTTATTTTTTATATTACGAATAATGTATTCATCCCTCAAACTTCAAGGCGTTGTTCTCTACGCGTATGACTTGAATTTGTTTTGCTTAATTAAAAAAAAATCGAGAGTCCTTCCTTCTCGTGAAGAGGGAAGTCCAGAGGAGCCGGCGCTCTCGTGGGATTTGCTATGTCGGGCTGGGAGCAGCCGCAACGCGGCGGTTTTACGTTGGCGGTGTGCTGATTCTCGCTTCTGGGCGCGCCGACGCTTCTCGTACTCCCGCTGCTCCTCTTCGGAACTAACAACACAGGTGCGAGCCATGCGGAGTCTGAAGTCCAACTGATAAGGACGGAGGCACGGTCTTCGACAGGTGGCCGCCGAAGAGCGCGCAGCAGTGCGCAATGTCAAGGGAAGATAGAGAAACGCGCGTGGGGAAGGCGTGCCCGTGCTGTGCCGGTGTCTGCAGCATGAACTGCACAAAATTGTCGGTCTACGCATGGTCTGACCCCGGAAACGGTCTGCCGGAACCGAGCCATGGAGCAGCTTCGCTGTAAAATCTCGTGGGTGTCTATTTTGGCCACCGTCCGATCAGGCCCCACCTCGACCGCCCCGAAGGAGATCACACAACGGACGGTACGGTAGATCTACTGTGGCAGCAGTTGAACGACCTGGAGCAACGCCCTGTCCTTTACCGTTCTGTCGCGGACCATCCGCGAGGCTCGCTGACCGAGCTCTTATTCGTGGCGTCCTGTTATTCTCCACTTGGGCCCCGCAGGCCCATTTCGGTCTTGTCGTGGTCATGATCCCCACAGTATTATATCTGACTTTTGTCATAAATATATTTCAAATATCTGTCCAGAATGGCATGACGCCAATCAGCGTCTTGTAAATTTTATGTTTATATTTTATATTTTTATTCAGTTTTACATACTGCCAGCCGTGAGGCCAGTGCACGAGTGGTACATATTAGACACACAGAGTCATGTAATATATAGACGCTTAAAGTTTACAAAAGCTTTGTAAGCAAAATCGCATCTGTACAGCTAACTGTACATTAAGGAAGGTTATTCCAAAGTTATAAATTCTGTTATACATCTCACAAAAAGAGAGTGCTTATAAATTTTATCTTCTGTACTAACGTGGTTTCCCATTTTTATTGTGTTGCGTTCTCGGCATAGTTTCAAATAGGAAAAAATATTTTCAAGCATCTATTCTGTAGTGCTCTTGGATTATATAAGAGAAGAGCTTCATTCTACTAATTTCCAGCCTGGATTTTATGCTGGTTAAGCATTTGGTCCGGCCTTGAGTTCGGAGATAAAATCTGTAGCATCTTTAGCTATCATCAATAAATCGAACGGCTTTGTTTTGAATTCTCACTTGACAATAGATGTTTTGACCGGTTGAATATAGGTTCCTACACAGGGCTCGCATATTCAATGGTTAGCAAGATCAATGATTTATAAGCTGCTAATTGAACTTCCCGAACTCGCATGTCCCAACTTTCTTCTAAGTATCCAGATTTTCTCGAAATGCTTTTCTAAAAATACCTGCTCAATATGGAAGTTCCAGCTTAAGTTCCGATGTGAATGGAGACTCCTAAGTTACGTATACTCGAAGCACTTTATAAAGTGGAGCACCTTCAACACTATATTTATACGCTAGCGTTGTTTCTTGCGTGTTACGTTCCTATGGTCTTCTTCATATTATTTAAACCCATCTGCCACCGATCATACCAACGTCGCTCTCTTACGAAAATGTATGTGCAGTCTTTGTTGGTCATCTATAGAAGAAAAATTATAATAAATTACCATGTCATCCGCGAGAGTGGTCTTTGAAAGTTATCGTAGAATCGAAACCGTGACCGATGTCACGGATATTAAAAATGAAAAGAAGGATACCGTGCACTGAGGCCATGGGGAACACGGGATACTAACTGGCGTGGAGTCAGTTGTTACTTTATTTAAAGAAACCAATTGTTCTCGATCTGATAAGTACAGCCTTCAACCAATTTTATAATCTGGTTGTTCCTTAGTATCTGACTAAGCTTGTATAATAATGACACTCGATTGAAAGCCTTCGTAGAAATCAAAAAACACGACATCACGTCTGCCCTCCCTGTATCTGTGTTAATGCTAAAGGTCATGTTAGCTGCCTTGTTGTAGAAAACCCACTCTTAAAGCCATAATAATATTTACCCATGGTGTTAATGCTCATTCTATGTGGTTGATCAACTAGTTAACTATTTTATGCTCCAAAGTTTTACAGCGCGTGCTGATAAGTGAAATTGGTCTGTCGCAGAGCGTTTTATCCAAAATTCAGTGCGAGCTGGTGGCTAAAATGGCGGTTCAAATTGTTGCACGTACCAATGGCGGCAATGAAGCTGTAGCCGGTGGTATTTTATCTTGCACCGTCAGTTTCGCAAGTCAGCCGCACCGACGAATGTGCCTATCACTGTACAGTTCTTCTCGATCATCTCGTTCAGTGTCGATGGCAAAAAAATGCAGCCAGTCGAGAACAGAAGGGCCACAGCCAGATAGAAATAAGTCTTGATGGATTTCCGTACATCAAGGT
>JAZHYW010047311.1:0-60160 GCA_037355805.1 Ixodes ricinus
GACCTCAGCTTTGCTCTGATCTGTGGAGGAGATACCAACCTACAACAGAGGACGGTCGTGTCGTGCGAGCGCCTGTCAAGGCGCGGCCAATTAAGGAACGCTACTGCTACAACTGCAAAGGCCAAGGCCACTTTGGTCACCAATGCCACATGAAGAAAAGGGGCAATCCAGGTACGGCCGACACCATTTTTTACGACGACCCTCACAAGTCTCAACATCAGAGTAGACAGTCATAAGGAAATTGGCGAGCACCACCGA
Source organism: Ixodes ricinus (assembly GCA_037355805.1). Lineage (NCBI taxonomy): Eukaryota > Metazoa > Arthropoda > Arachnida > Ixodida > Ixodidae > Ixodes > Ixodes ricinus. The sequence goes on from JAZHYW010047311.1 coordinate 259, forward strand.
ACAAGCAGAAAGGAGGCAAGCGCAGCCGCAAACAGGTACACAGCGAAGACAAGTCGGCAAGAAGACAACTAAGGGAACGGCCTCACCACAATACCATTCAACAGCACCAAAACAACGACGGCGGCTACGACAGCAAACCTTCCGTGAGCAACAGCGGAGGCTCGAGAAAGAGAAAAAGAACACGAAGTCGCACTTGCAGCCGAAAATTTATGCGACTTTCAAATGACACCTACCGCATTGGGGATATACCTGGCCACAAGCGGACGCAATGTTTCTACACGTCGACAGCTCCCGTCGACAAACTGAAACGACTCAACACATTTGATGTTGACATAGAAGAAACATCAAGTGAGGACACTTGAATTTCAGGATGGCCGAGTGTTAGCGCTCTCGCAAAAGAAGACGACTCACCCCAAGCTCGTGCCACCACCCGCGTGGTGCACAGTTCTTTTGCTGGGCAAGCGTACACCTTCACTGGTCCCCGTTTTCCATGTCGAGGCTCTAACACTACAATGAAAAGCTAATATAACATATAATACCATAAAAATCTCCGCCCACCAGAGAAACACAACACGTGAAATAGGCTTTGTCGCGTTACCCAAAAAACACATGAAGCGAGCTGACAAGAGAAGGAATCTGCGCCGTCGTCTGCTCTCTATCCTACTGGATACGTCACAAACGATGACAACGATATCTAGAAAAGTATTCTCTGTAGTTCGCACATGCCCCCATTAGGCTGCCAGTGCGGGGTATCGGTCCTCCATATATAAATACAGGTATCATTACTAGGACACCGTTCGCCTGGAGATGGGATCTTTCTCGAAGAACGTCGTATCGACGTTTTCTGTATCCCTTTATCGGTGTCCACTAAACGCATGTCGGCTGACGGCATTTGATACTGGATGGCGCGCATTCGATACCGGGGGACCCGTGTTCCTGTACCGGAAACCGGTATAAGCATGTTTGTTGACTGTTTGTGAATACTGGTGGCCGCTAGGGGCCCGTATATAGCGGTATAAAAATGTACCGTTTTTTCATAAGGTTTATAATAAATAAGTCAAAATAAACCAAAATAACTGAAAGCACAATCAGAACTCGTGCTTCGTCTCAAGCGTTTTTTATAAAAACGATTTGGTCGCGTAGGATACATCCTAGGCAAAGTGTACTTCAGACATCTGAAACTTTTATTAAATTTTGGTATCACAGGTACGCAGGAACAAGTATAATATGACTGCAAAATATATAAAGCAATTATAACACAGCACTGTAGAATTTCATAGCTTCGAAAATTGGTGGTGTTCAAAGACATGCATTGAAAGAGAAAAATATGTGTCTGCAAAAAAAAACATGTTATATGATATGAACATCCAAGTTTCCGAGCCCTTCAAAGTGTTCATTTATTTTACATTTGGCTCTTTGGGTAAGGGCAGTTATCGATTGTATAGTTGAACACCGGACCCTTGCAGTGCTCTTTGAATTTTTCCAAGCATATTCTTCGAAGATCATAAAAGCATTCTTTTTTCACCATCAGGCTACAGACTGAAAAATAACATCACTTTTAAATATAACATTTAACTGTTCTCCATCAACTATTTTCACTTTATGCATTGCTCAATAATGCGCTTCAACAAAACGTGAAAGGAATCTTTCATTTATATATCCAGGATTTAAACATACACAACGACTGCCGGACGCAGGTGTATTTGTGAAAATGCAATTGTCCAAACTCAAAATATTTTGAGGTCGCCTGTCCCCATCTTTTGCCCAAAAAATAAGCAAAAGTGTCATTAACTTATTACGTTCAAAGCAAATCATAAAACGTCCTTAAAGGGATACTAAAGCGAAATTTGAAGCTCATAAAACAAGGCTGCAGCAATAGACGGGAAGCTGCAGAACCCCAAAACATCGCTCATACAGTGTCGTCTCTAACGGATGGCCGTATTTCGGGAAAAAGAATTGCGCGATTGAACAGGGCCGACGAGCCCAACGAGACATTCCCTTCCCTCTTCTTTTCGTCCCCTTGAGCTGGTTAACCAAAGCGAGGAGGAGAGAAGCAGGGCCGCTTCCCCTCATTTTCAATTGTTCCAGAAGGATTGTGACGTCATTGTCCTTGCTTGATTGAGCCCATTCCTGAAACTACGCCCAGCCGTTTGAGATATATATGTATGAGTGTGGTTTCGGAGTTCGTAGGGACCCGGACAACGCTTCGGCGGCCTAATTTGTTTTAAATCGAATTTCTGGTTCAGTATCCTCTTAATGCTATGGCTGGGAGATGAACTTCAAATGTTAACCGGTACACAGACACTGAGACACAGGCATTTTAAGGAGAAAAAACGAATATTGAGGTACTTTTGTTTTTAACATAATGGAATATTCCTGAAATACTTCTGAAATAACGAGAAAAAAGTAACTTGGAAAACGAATAGAGATACATACAAATACACTTTATTTCCCGAACGTGGCGCTTGCAGATAGTGCTCGTGTACAGGCCACTGTTACGTTATATTGGGATTTTGTTGCACGACCCCAGCGCCAAAAAGGTGGTTTTCAGTTCATTAAAAAAACATAAAAGACACTTAATTTTCGACAACAAACGTAACGAAACGTTTCAACCTTGCAGAGTGCGGCGATAAAAGTTACAGTGTAAATATACTTCGCTAGTGAGATACCAATACATTTTTCAAATGTATCTAGATATAGAAATACACTTACACGAAATTATCGATAATATATACTATCGCGATATTTTGGTTTCGCGCTACTGCCCAGCCCTAATCTATTGCAGCCGTTTCGTCGTTATTAATGTAACGTTGTGTTATCCCGTGTGTAAAGCACATGCATTTAATTATTTGCTTCATTATTTTTTGGTAGAAACAAAACACCTTGAATATTTTAGCCCGATACTTCGATTGAATCGTAAAAAAAATAATATTATACAGCCCAATAAACATAGATTATTGCAAAAACAGGTATTCCGTAGTGAATGCCTTATATATCTTCCCTTATAAACGACTGACAAATCACTTCAATGTCATAGATATTATCAGTACACAGCTGAACGAGGCAACTCAAATCTGGAACGCAGAAATTTGCACCAAGTATACCTTTTTTATTTGCACCCTTTTTACTGGTAAGTGTCGGCCTCATAAAATTTGCTTGTACAGTGGTCACCAAACTTAACCTCAACTCGCAAACGGGGTCTTATTTCATGCAAGATCTATTATGGTGGAGGGTGAAGAACTGCTCCATGAGGTAGTGAACAAGTAACAACCCGAGGCTGCAAACCGCTTGCTAGATCGCGGAAACGAAAAAAAAATTTGGCGGCCAGCCAGTTTATACTTATCACGACCTTTTCCTATAAAGGTACGTGAGTGACGTTTCAAAGGAAGTGTTTAAATGATGCAATCAGTTTCGGCGGTATGAGGCAGAATCGTATCGCTGGCAACCTTGCTATTTTGTCTCCTGCCCAGCAGAGACTTCGGTTTTGAGCGAACGGCCATCCCTACTCGAACACCCCCCCCCAATGAGTGCTATATCATGCAGTAGTTCTTAGGATGCCGCGAGAGTAAAGCTCCCATGAGACAAGACAAAGATCCGGTGTCCAGAATAAATTTTATGGGCACTGTAGGATATTTTGTATGCAATATTTCATTTCAATTGAGTACTTGTGCATAGATATGCTTCCTTTCACATACGTCCGTGCGCAGTCTACGCTACGAGCCGATAGGACCAATCTAAAGTAAAAAGCGCGACCCGTTGCGCAAGCTTCATTCCCTGCGCATCGGGTCGCGTGTACTCAATCCCCCTGTCGTGCGACGCCGAGTATATCGGTCAAACGGGCCGCTGCGTGAATGACTGGCTGGGCGAGCACGACAGGGAAATCAAAAAGGGGACATTGAGTCCCAGCATCCCATTCTCCGCCATAGATGCGCATGCTCTTCGAGTCAGCCCCAGTTTCACAACGCGCGGATTCTGGGCTCACATAGAGACCGCTACGCGCGCGAGATAATTGAAGCATACGCCATGCAGCAGGCATCTCAAAACATTTCGTCTCCCTCGCTTGTCCTTTTGGAGAGGGAGGCGGCTTATCTGCGACCCCAACTGGCGGCCTTGACGCGGGCCCGGGGGTCCCTTGCTCACTGACAATGCGGCAATGCGGCGCTGCTCTGTGTCTTAAGATGACTCCCTTCTTCCCTACACCACTTCCCTCCCCCCCCTCCTAATCTTACCGGGCTAACAACTTCGTGAGTTTCTCATGCCGAGCCCCCTTCTTGTCGTACTAGGCTAACAGTTCCTCGCTCTCCTGCAGCCCCAACCCTCTCCCCTCCTCTCCCCCTTCTCTCACTTTTCCTTTCCTCCCCCTTCTTTCCCTCATGGTCCACCGATCTCAACGCCACCAACTAATAAAAACACTACATGTTGCTGAAAGTCGAAAGACGTCCGTCCTTATCCGTCCTTTTGGTTTATTCTTTGTGTAACAAGTTATAAATAAAACCAACGCGCTCACGTTCAAGTGTGTTATGGTATTCTTTATGGCTCTCTATGTGTTCTATTATCGCTTAACTATGTCGTATATAGAGAGGGCCCAGTAACTTGCGCCGAAAGTATGTGTGCTCGTGATTGTATCTATTTATGCATTTGACTGCGCTCTTACGTAGGATGAAACAAATGACAGATGATTTGAAACGTTAACATTTACCTATAGCTACAACAAGTAACAAGTAATTAAACGTTGTAACAAATGTATTGTAATTAATTTACGCCATAAAGTATTTACTGGAAACGTAACGTTCCTCTTACAAAACTACAAATAAAAAGCAGAGATGAACTGAAGCAAACCATTATTGTAACTGGTGGCCGTTCAGGAACATATATTATGCCATGATTAATAAAAACATTCATTGTTAGGATAACTTTCAATTTTCCAATTTTGTGAATAGAGCACTTAGCACTTTGCGTCCCGAAGCGACATCGTTGCAAGCCCTGCGCGGGCCTAACACCAACTACCTTTAGATAACTAAACGCGCCTGCCACCTCCTGGAGAAAAGAAAATCGTGGGCAACTAATCGCTCGGAGCACGAGAAATTGAAAGAGGACCAAAACCAAGGCAAGGAACATCAAATTCGGAACTATGGTGGGCTATACTTCGTTTCAGCTTGGGTCCAGACGCAGCCGATGCTACAAGCACGATCCTGTGGCCCTGAACAGTGCCTCTACTGCACGAGCGCGCGTGCTTGGCAGGGACGCTGAAAGCCCGGAGCTCGCGCTTGTAGCATCGGCTGCGTCTGGACCCAAGCTGAAACGGAGTATAGATGGTGAGAGCAGTCTCGCGACTCATGCTACCGAACGCCGCGCAAACTATGCTTCGTTTCAGTTTGGGTCCAGACGCAGGCGATGCTACAAGCGCGAGCTCCGGGGTTTCAGCATCCCTGCCAAGCACGCGCGCTCGTGCAATGCAAGCACTGTTCAGGGCCGCACGCTCGCGCTCGTAGCATCGGCTGCGTCTGGATCCAAGCTGAAACGAAGCACAAGTAGGGGAACCAGAACCAACTCCACCTCCCAGGACTATTCTCCATTTCACACTAAGTTGGATTGCAGCCGATGCTACGACTCGATGGAGCCAATCAGGCAGCGGCAAAAGTGCATCATCACGGTGCTAGTCGTCTTAGTGCGTTGTTATCATCGATTACGCCAATCTCGCCCTGTAAATGCGCCGCAATACTGCACATGTTTGTGCGTGATTCGTTTAGCCGCTGTAATCAAACCCACTAAAACAACGAACGCCATGACAATGCATGTTTCGCGTTCCATGATTGGCTCATTTAGATCGAAGTGTTGTCTTAGGTGGGGGTTGGAGTGCGAAGGAGTATAATAATAATAAATCTTCATTTTACGTGCCCACAAACAACTTTACAGTCTATGATGTGGTGCACACAAATAAAATTAAAACACAGCACTATATCAAACATTAAAACACCTGTCAGAATGTAAATATAAACAGATAACAGAAACTGAAAGACTATACAGAACCCGCCTTACAATAGGTAATTCAGGGACATCCACTTTCGCACATAAGACAAACTGGTGTGAACAAAGAAAAATGTCAAGATGGGTCTTATTAAATGCTAATTGGATTTTTGATAAAGGAGATACAGATGACATACAAGATGGGTAAAGGGTTAGCACATTCCTACTGACCCTTGACGGAACATGAAAGTCTATGAAACGCAACAGACCAATTCAATTCACTTCTCCGTGTACAACTTTGTGAAGAAATATAAAATCTCTGTATTGCCTCCGCACAGCAAGCTTGTGCAACGCAAATCGAACAAGTAACGTTTCATAATGGTAAAAATATTTCCTTCCAACCTAACGGTCATACACAATTCTAATCATTCGTTTTTGTATATTTTCTATTGAAAGAGCCTGAGATAACGTTAAGAGTATATAACGTTAAGAGTATAGAAGAGTTGACGCCGCTTTTTTCGCCCAGTGCGCGAAAGGGCTAAAATCGGTGAGTGAGGCTACAAGGGTGGGAGCAACTCTAACGGGCGTGTTCTTAAACTCTACTTGACTCAAACTCCAACTCCACGCAGTCGAGTGGAGCAAAATGTACACATCAACTCGAGAACCATTTAGCTTCAAAGGCGGTTCTCGCCAAGTCATTCACGGAGGAATACGTCGAGATTTTGTACTCCACTAAACCGTTTCCGTGGATGTCTAAGACGGGTTTATACCAACATGTGTCATCTAAAACGAAATTTTGGCGAAAAAGATGAATATATACATATGGTCGTTATATTAAAAAAATATAACGAACTCAATTTAGACTCAATCCACCAATTCAGTTCTTAATAAACACTGAATTGGTGGATTTGATAAGTTTTTGTGTCCAACTTGGATGATTACCTGCTTTATCGGTAAAACAAACACAAGGGCTTGCCAGTCTGTCAGCAGTGGGCAAAACAATTTTGATTTCGAATACGCATCAAAACTTTTTGCGTCCTTTTTTTGCATTCAGCTGTTTTAAACGTATACATTGCTAACTGACCCAGTTCTTATCTTTGGCATCCTTCAAAATGCTGCTGCAACATGAAAACTGTGATTGTCCACTTTAATCTACACCCGATGAGGGCCACCTCGACCGCCCCGAACGAGATCATTCAGTGAAAGATACGGAAGATTTACTCTCTCAAATTTGGACGATCTGGAGACAGTGCCTTGTGCTTTCACCGGTCCATCGCCGACAATCCTTGATCTCGCTGCCCAAGCTATGCCTCGTGACATCTTCGTCTCCTACTCCTTTGGCCCCCGCGTGCTTATGTTGAGCCCGCTCTTCAACACGATCCTCACTAAACGGTCCTTCAAATGTGGGTCTGCGAGGGCTGTAAAACCCGGATCCTTCTGAGGCTTCAAAGAAGTCGCCGGGGCATGACGCGGCCGCGTCCCCGACGGTGTGGAATTCATATCTGCTGGGCGAAGACGGCTTGTTGCTTTGATACATCTCTACGATCCATGAAGAGGACAGTCATACTCTCCGTTCAGGACTCTGTCTCGCTACTGAAGAGGCTTATCGTCTATTTCCACGACTCTGCTCTGGCTGGTCATAGCAATGACAGAAAGACTTTCTAAAAGTCATGTCGAGCCGAAACCGGGCTGGCGATAAGAGTGACGTATTCAGGTGCCCCCTTAGATGCACGACTTGCCAGAAAAAAATTCAAAAGGCGAGATGCCTCCGGGTTTGATGCTCTGCCAGTATTCCTGGCGTTAACTGAAAATGCCGTAACTTTTATCAACGCCCGCTGACAAACACTCTCTGCTTTCTGGCCCGCAACAAGCCTTTCCGTGCTTAGCACTTTCTATCAAGTAACGAATATCTGCTCTCCTGTGCAGTGTCCTTAAACTGCTAGGATACCCCATCTGGGAATCCGTGGTCTTTCGAGTCCACGCGCAGCCGGGTTCTAAGGTGTCCTCGGCTAGTGCAGGAGGCTGTGTACGCATCGAGGTTCTGTAGAAAATTGTGAACATGTTTTCCATCAAAGTATTTCGAATATGTTGACATCAGGACGTTGAACTCCGGTTGGGGCAAAGACGTAGGCTTAGCATTCCCACACCCGCGAAAGCGTCTCCAACGTAGCTGGTGAGTTATAATCGCTGGACACCTGGACACCTGGGCTCCAGGCATGACAATCAATTCATAAGTGTCTCAGAGGGCGACATACGAAGCATGAATTTAATGGTAACTTTGGTCGTATCAACACGTGATTATAAGAAAACGTAGTTGAACACTGGTCAGTGCATTAACTTTCTCTATTTTGGGGGCAATGGATTTACCTGAAGCAGTAAAAATGACAGAAGGGCGCTTAAGCTTCGCCTTTAAGAGTGGAACACGATAGCTAAATATAAACCCTCGCTCGTCCCTAAGCCGTGCAAGCTTGTCTGCGTGGCTTACTCGGTAGCGTGTCTGGCTCGCCACCGAAGGGTCGTGTGTTCGATCGCGCTCCAGCAAAAATTCTTCGAACTGTTATTTTAAGGCAAATGAATTACTTATCGACTATCATAAATTTCTCGTCCTCCCGTCGTCGACCCCGGCTTTTCTGCGGAACGAGCTTCTTAACGCCACCCCTTTAAAATACACGCGAGCAGTTTTAATGTTTTAAGAAGCAGCAGCTACTAAGCGGACATGCAGAAGCGTTCGAGCCCACATTAAGAAAAAAATACCGAAATGATCTTTTAAACTCATACTGAAACTGGTATGTTGAACAGATGGTTTTTACTGACACTGTCACATTTATTTACTTCTCTGTGCCAGACGCCTGTGGTTTCACTCCACAATATATAACAAATACACGTATTTCTGCTGGCGTGGAAACGTCAAGAGGCACCGGTACTTGTTATAATCGCTACGGCTGCATTTCGAACGATGCCCGAGATAAACACTGGCCCAGTTAGAAAATTCCAGCAAAAACAACACAGTGCAAAGCACATCTTATAAGAGACAAGTCTGCAAAAATGCTTGATGCCTCAGTCGACCGGGATAATTCTTTACAAGATCACCTCTACAGCACGACACACACCACAGCGCACTATAGAAAACAACACTCACTCCAGACACACGAAAAATAAAGCGAAATTCAAACAAACCGCGCTGACTCACAACTCTTTTTATATAACTTTGTCTTCTTCAACCTATAGCAACACCGAATTTCCCAAATCACGCGCTACGATATCCTAGATGCCTAAGATTTTTTTCTCTTTTTCTGTCAGGTGTAAAGAAGGTGTACTTATACAGTTGTTAGAATTCCTGGCGATATGTTCTGCTTCGATAATTTCTCGAGTTAACTGGTTATTGTTCCTACCTAAAATTTTACAGGATGGCAGGTGAACGACGCACCCACAATCACGGCAGTGTATGCCTAGATGCCCTGAGTTGACTCTGGTGCAGTTGGTTTTGTGTTCCCGGAGCGTATCGTTAAGGCATCGTCCGGTCTGACCAATGTACACTTTCCCGCACGAAAGTGGAAAAGAGTACACCACTCCATCTGCACACTCAACGAACCTGTTTTGATGGTTTTTGGTGCAGCAGACTGTTCGGTGGGAATCAGGCGAGTTGACTTGTTTACACAAGTTGCCAAGCTTATTGGGTGCAGTGAAGACGACATTGATGTTGAACCTGTTGGCGATTTTTTTGATGCCATGGGAGAACCTGTGGAAGTAGGGAAGAACGACAGGTCTCGTAGATCTTTCTCTGGCTCTTGGTGTCACATACGTTCCCTTGTTTTTTTTGTTTTCAAGATGTTCTCTGCTATCGATGTTAATAACGACACGGGATATCCGGCGGATGTTAGTCTGGAAATTTGTGCGTCAAAGCTTACTGAAATAAGGTGCTCACAGGATTTTTGAAGAGAGTTGTTGAGACAAATTTGACGATTCCTCTTTTGACCAGCTTTGAATGTGCCGAATTGTACGGAAGAATTGGTTTCTTACGCCTTGGCTCATACTTCCAGCATATATGAGTGTGTTGTAAATTGAGCCTGAGATCGAGGAATCAGATTGATCTTTCTTCCGGGAGCTGATGTGTAATTTCCAGTGGTTTTAGGCAGTTTTTAAAAGTTGATAGAACACCGGCTACAGTAGTTGGTACAGTACTGTTCTCGGCGTCAAGAATGATCAAATAATCATCAACGTACCGAAATACTCTAGCAACTCTGGTGAAGTCAAGCATATTGTTCAACAGTCTGTCTTGGTGAGCGAGATAGAGATCACTTAGCACTGGGGCTATGCAAGACCCAATGCAAACACCTTTCTTCTGAAGGTACGTTTTTTCTTTCCAGGTAATAAAGGTCGAGTGTAGATAAACCGAGAGTAGTTGTAGAAAATTGTCTTCGGAAACACCCGCGGCATTTTGGAAGGCTATGCCACCAAAAGAATCAATACTCTCCTCTACACATCGCAAAAGGCCATCCTGGGGCAGTTCGTAGTAAAGGTCTTTTATGTCGATGGAAAAAGCTGCTTGGTGTTCATAACTCTGCTGTGACAGGAATTGGATGACCTCGTTGGAGCTCCTAATTAAGAAAGGGTCGTCATGTCTCAACAACTCTCTTCAGAAATCCTGTGAGCACCTTATTTCAGTAAGCTTTGACGCACAAATTTCCAGACTAACATCCGCCGGATATCCCGTGTCGTTATTAACATCGATTGCAGAGAACATCTTGAAAACAAAAAACAAGGGAACGTATGTCACACCAAGAGCCAGAGAAAGATCTACGAGACCTGTCGTTCTTCCCTACTTCCACAGGTTCTCCCATGGCATCAAAAAAATCGCCAACAGGCTCAACATCAATGTCGTCTTCACTGCACCCAATAAGCTTGGCAACTTGTGTAAACAAGTCAACTCGCCTGATTCCCACCGAACAGTCTGCTGCACCAAAAACCATCAGAACAGGTTCGTTGAGTGTGCAGATGGAGTGGTGTATTCTTTTACACTTTCGTGCGGGAAAGTGTACATTGGTCAGACCGGACGATGCCTTAACGATAGGCTCCGGGAACACAAAACCAACTGCACCAGAGCCAACTCAGGGAATCTAGGCATACACTGCCGTGACTGTGGGTGCGTCGTTCACCTGCCATCCTGTACAATTTTAGGTAGGAACAATAAACAGTTAACTCGAGAAATTATCGAAGCAGAACATATCGCCAGGAATTCTAACAACTGTATTAATACACCTTCTTTACACCTGAAAGAAAAAGAGAAAAAAATCTGAGGCATCTAGGAGATCGTAGCGCGTGATTTGGGAAATTCGGTGTTGCTAGAGGTTGAAGAAGACAAAGTTATATAAAAAGAGTTGTGAGTCAGCGTGGTTTGTTTGAATTTCGCTTTATTTTTCGTGTGTCTGGAGTGAGTGTTGTTTTCTATAGTGCGCTGTGGTGTGTGTCGTAATGTGCAACCAACTCGCCCAAGGTGCTACGTTAACCTCTACAGCGCTTTTACATGAAAACAATAAAAGCCCTGTTTCACAAAAAGCTGTCACGGAAACCAGCAAGGGACCTTGACCTTACACTAGTCTTTCGCGCATTTTTCTTGCGCTGTGGCTAGCGTTACGTCCGGACGGAGCACTGAAACGCGTATACCTAATCCTCCCCCCCACCCTCCTCTCTCTCCCTCGTGAACCTAGGGAAGGCGGAGATTTGGACGTAACTTGGGTTACGTCAGACGTAACGCTAGACACTTCGTTTTTCTTGTCGCAACAGAACATAAACATAAAATAAATTATTTATTTATTATTTTTATCAATCCGGTTTACCCTTTTCAGGTCGGCTACAGGACCGGAAGAAAAAACATATTTCACATCGCTATACACACAAAAAAAATTCACACAACATGCGTGATTACAAGATGTTGCAATATACTTCGTATACTCCCTGAGAACATTTAAGAGCAAAATGTTTGGCAGACACTGAAAGCTAAAGTCCCATACACGTTAAACTCTCCAGCTTTCTCTCAAAGGCAGCATTATTTTTATGTTCACAATATCAGACTACAGACCGCTCCAAACTTTTACAGTTTTAACACAATAATATTTATACGTATAATTATTTACACATTGCAAATCAAATGTTTGATTGTTTATCAACCGCATAAACCGAGTTATTAAGCATGGGAGCAGATATGGGATGTTTCATTGTTAAGCTGTCTTGGATAAAGCTTAAAAAGAAGTTTCAGTTACACTTACATAACAAATTTGGCTTCCTTGTTTTAGACAATTAAGGGAACACAAACACAGTTTTCTGCAGAATTAATACAATAGTCACATTTACTACAGGTTAAACCTGATTAGATTCTCTCCTTAAAATTCTAGTGCAGTTCCATCCCAGAAAAATCTTGTTGCACTCTTCTAAATGTTTTAAATTTATTCATTAGGCGAACTCAACGAAACCCTCCTCGTTTGTTTTAAAATTTTTAACGTTTATGCAGCGGCCAGCCTGACTGATGTACGACAAATAGCATTCCAAATGGATATGACACATAACACCTTCTATGCACACAATGACAGGACATGCGTGCCTTTTGTTGCGCAACATTGCTGATTACCGGAGAAAGGCGTCAGCCTGCTAAGGCCAAAGTCAGTGTAAAAAAGGCTCGAGGTACACCTAGGCACTTATGAGTTGTGAATGCGAAAGTATGCACGTCACTCTTTCGCTCCCTTATTTCCTCTGGAGCGTATTTGTGTCGCACAGCAGGGCGCGCCCTCTCCTCGCCGCTCTGACCTTGGACGTTTCGTGTTAGCGACGCGATGACGGACACGTAGCGCCAAGGGGTGGCGGTCGCTGAAACTGACCACAGCGGCCAATGGGAGCCTCGTCGACGTCGTCGACGAAATTCATGAGCTTTATTTCGCTGCTTTGGGATCGGGCAAACTAGGTGCCGTTTGGCTAGGCTTTTCGCGTGGCTTCATAGGTGGGAGCTGGCTTCACTTGGAGAAAGGATTTAAGCTGCCGTCTGGCGCGGCTTGAAAGCTTCTGACGTTAGCTCGCTCCATGAGACAATTAAGGCTTTCGCGATAAAACAATTCTAACATCATAATGCGACACCAGAGCCTTCAGATTGTGAGTAACTGCATGAAAAAGTGAAAGACACACCCCACTGTCTGTTTTCTTTACACCTCTATTTATAAGTTAATTAAAAGTTTCACCCCAGCGCACAAAAGAAGTTCAGAGCATCAACCTGAACCAAGTATCCATGAAAACAAAGAATGATTTTGTTTGATAATAGACTGACGCCTTTCTCCGGTGATCTCGAAGGCCTTGCAAAAAAGCACGGTGATCGTATCACTAAGTGCAGGAACGGTGTTGAGTATGTGACATTCCTTTGGCACGCGGATTTTTTCGCATTGCGCAGTTTGGCAGCGGCGAGAACGATAGAATTTCAGAACGCAAAAGAGTGGTTTTCTCGCTGTCGCCAAATTCAGAGATTTTCAAGTATTTCCCGGAATGCAACAATTGCTTTCTTGAATATAACTGCACGATGATAGTAAGCGGATAATCAGATCCGTTGGAACGTCTAACAAAAGAGTTTTCTAGTATCCCCTCTGCAAAAACTCTGTTGGTATTTACTTCGTTGTCTCAGTCAAACAAGTCAGGACTATTTCAGGTATAAAATGTATTTTGTATGTGTGTTTATGCATTGCTGCGACGAGAAAGACGGTGTGTGTGTGTGGGGGGGGGGGGGTCAGTTTGATATCAATGTGATTTTTCGGGTCCCGGGAGTGTATCTTGCGGTTGTTTGTGAGGGCGAGGGATTTTGCTGTTTGTCTTTAAGAGTGTTGCAAAGACGACCTTGTAAATAACTTTCCGTCGACGACTGTAGTGTTCAGTTATCATAAATGGGATCAATCTTCAACAAAGTCGTATCTGTGGTTGAGTGTGTTGTGTGTTGTCCCTTATATGTATGTGTATTTCTTTTTTCTTCCCTCTCCCAGGTTATGTTTTCATAAGGAAATCACTTTTTAGTGAATTTACAGGATTTCGCACGCAGAACAAAAGTAAGATTGCGTCCTGTTTGCTTGGTGTGTGCAAAGTGCTAGTGCTTTCGGTTGCGTGGGTTGACGCAATTTTGGATCCAAGCGCTATGTTATCTTCCGCACTAACTTTAGTGCTAAATTGTAGCAGTCAAATCGAATTCGTCATTTTTAAGTATTTTATAAATTGCACAGAGATCATATTTTTGTGCGAGGTAATCAGTTGCATGAAGCAATGCAGAGGAAACACAAACAAGTTAGTTGGTGCAAATGTTTCGAACAGTCAACTTACGCGACTTGTGCTCAAAGTTAGTTTTTGGCACCCACCTTTAGAATGTCTGGGGTTCTTTATTACCATACACGACTTCACATCTGAAAATAATATCTCGCGTGTAGTTGTTGGCAGATATGATCGTTCTGTTCAAAAATGGATGAAATAGGGTCAGACACATATACTCATCCATGTATTTTAGGAAAACAAGATTAATGCGAACAACCCAAATATCAAGCAACGTGTGATTATTTTGTTGTAGTGATTGCTGCGGCATTTTAAGCATTGCACTTAATCCTAACCGGAGACGACGGGCGATAAAACAAAAATAACCCACGTCTCAACTGGAGCGTTTAGTGTAATAGCATACCTAATCTTAACCAGTTCAACTGTTTATTATACTTGAATTTTCTTTTGAAGCGTACCGGCAGTCTCGTAATTTTTATATTGAAGCGCACCTATACTTTCGAGGTTAGAACAAAACCCTAGAGGGCATAGTAGATTAAAATGATATTGATTGCACATATATTATTTAACCTGTCCTGGCAAGATGGAAGGCGGGACGTCGAATTCTGGCCTATATTCATAAAACATACAGGGTATTACTAGAACGCACTTGTAAAAAACAAAAACATTAGTTCAATGTAAAAACACAAAAACATGTACCAGTGTTTTGACATGTAGAACGAACAGGAGGAGCAACCACCAGCAAAGGTGATTAAATAACGATTGAATTCCAGATTGAATGATCGCTCCTAAATATCAGCGATTTACCCTAGTTCGGTGTTGACATAGCTATAAAAACTACGCAATGCCTACAAACTCAGTGATCAAGTAAAACGAAGTGAACTCATAAGCAAATATACATCTTATTGAAAAATACAACGAACGCTATTTGTCATGTGACTGTTGCTTAGATTCAGAAAATGAGGTTTTATAAGAAATATTTCGGCTTACTTTGATGGGTGCCCATGTGAATTGTGTAGTTGGTCACATTTTTCACATAGTAGGGTTGATAATGGCTGCAAATTAAACATGTTAAATCTCCGATTTGTTTGGGGCATACGAATGGTACAGTTTTTTGTTATATATGCATTTAGTACTCACAAATGGCCGTCCATGAAAAGAGAAAAAACACACGCATTCTGAAAGTTTTGTTTTGTTTTGTCCGATTGTAGAACTCCTGATAACCACAGGTTAAATTAGCATAATTTCCAAGTGACTGAAGCATGTACGTTTGAGGTAGTTTCATGATAACCTGCAAAAGTATTTACATATTTTGTACAAAATGTGAAGTCACGTCAATTGAAGCGCCTGAAGAAACTGAAAAATTAAATAGTTTTTTTTTTACTATTCGATTCGATATCGAACCGTGTAGCCACCCTGCGGTCGAAATTGGAAGCAGGCGAAAGTGATGATACCGCCGTGCGTCGTCTGCTATGGATGTGCTTTCGAAAGCATGGATCTCGACGACCGAAGCCCATTTCCGTCTGAGCTGAGCCCTCCTCATTAAGCGTTCGTTGTTTCTATTGCCCGTTTTTTCAACGGAAGGTTGTGTTCTACCGTTTCACGTGCGTGAGAATTCATCAAGGTGATTAATATTAAGTCGGATGCTTCCCTAATCGTAGTGTTGTGGTTTGTATACAACCGCTGGTCCCTTATATGTTTGTTATCTTGCACAAAGCTTAGCTTTCATAAAACATTAAATGTTGATGGGAGCTGTGGTTTGACTAAAGAATTAATTCATCTGATCTCTGCCCTTTTATAGACTCATCAATTGATATATCCGTTAGTTGATTTTTGACCGGTTATAATGCATGAAAGGCGCTAGAAGTTCTGTTATTTGTTTACTATTTTTGTTATGCCATAAATGGGATATCACATTCCCATTTTAAACTTCATTTTGAGACGCCTGCAGAAGGATCAACAGTGAAAGCCCTTTAAAGAGAAGTCATTTTTAAGCTATTATTTAAACGGTATATTCACACTCGATGATAATCACAAGCAGGCTGAAGTGATTTACATGTGTACAAAACGAAATAAACACGTCTTAAATATTAAAGAACGCATGTTTTACTTTTTCCTTACCTTCTCGAGCACAAAATTTCGATTAAACGGCAAAAAAAAAGCATCGCAATAAAAGCATCACTTGAATAATCGATGGTTATTTGATGAACTGCCCAGTCTTGATATGCGTTAACTGAGGGCGGAGGGAGATCGAGAAGTATCGCGGGAGTCGCTATCCCTCATTATTAAAAGAGTGTCGCTGTGGCAGATGCTGTGTCGTGCTGCAGGCCGTTTGTTGAAGTTGCAGACTCTGATATGTTAGATTAGAAGATTATTTAGCCAGAAATATATAATATTTTCATCGTAAACCGGAGACACGGCGAAATAAAAAACGGACAAAACAACAAGTCTCAGAAACAGCTTCTAGTTTATTTGAACATCATCGCTCTTATATATACAACACAACCCTCCTCTCCACAGCCGAAACACCTCCTCTACAAAGGCGAAACACCTCCTCTCCACTCCGTCACCAAAATCTCAGAATGAACCAATGACACATACTACCTCCCTTCCTTTCACACCAACCTAAAACTGACCTCGACGACCTCATTCCATATCCAAGATAACAGGCATCTCAAGCACAAACCGTGCTAGCGTTGAAAACACCTCCCCACCCCCTCCCACCCCTCCCCAAAAAAAAAAAAACAACAACAACAAGCGGGAGACTTACAGTGGTGGCGCTAAAGCGCGAGACTTACAGCGCTGGCGCCAAAGCGCGAGACTTAGAGTGGCGGTACCAAAGCGCGAGACTTAGAGCGGTGGCGCGAAAGCGGGAGACTTAAAGCGGTGGCGCCAAAGCGGGAGCCTTACAGCGGTGGCGCCGAAACGCGAGACTTAGAGTGGTGGCGCCAAAGCGGGAGACTTACAGCTGTGGCGCCAAAGCGGGAGTCTTAGAGCGGTTGCGCCAAAGCGCGAGACTTAGAGCGGTGGCGCCAAAGCGCGAGACTGAGAGCGGTGGCGCCAAAGCGCGAGACTGAGAGCGGTGGCGCCAAAGCGGGAGACTTATTGTGGTGGCGCCAAAGCGCGAGACTTAGAGTGGTGGCGCCAAAGCGGGAGACTTAAAGCTGTGGCGCCAAAGCGGGAGTCTTAGAGCGGTGGCGCCAAAGCGCGAGACTGAGAGCGGTGGCGCCAAAGCGGGAGACTTACTGTGGTGGCGCCAAAGCGGAGACTTACAGTGGTGGCGCCAAAGCGGGATGACTTACAGCTGTTGTGCCAAAGCGCGAGTCTTAGAGCGGTGGCGCCAAAGCGGAGACTTACAGCGGTGGCGCCAAAGCGGGAGACATACAGCGGGGGCGCCAAAGCGCGAGACTTAGATCGGTGGGCCAAAGCGGGAGCTTTACAGCTGTGGCGCCAAAGCGCGAGACTTACAGTGGTGGCGCAAAAGCGGGGGACTTAAAGCGGTATCGCCAAAGCGGGAGCCTTACAGCGGTGGCGCCGAAGCGCGAGACTTAGATCGGTGGGCCAAAGCGGGAGACTTACAGCTGTGGCGCCAAAGCGCGAGACTTAGAGCGGTGGCGCGAAAGCGGGAGACCTAAAGCGGTGGCGCCAAAGCGGAGCCTTACAGCGGTGGCGCCGAAGCGCGAGACTTAGAGTGGTGGCGCCAAAGCGGGAGACTTACAGCTGTGGCGCCAAAGCAGGAGTCTTAGAGCGGTGGCGGCAAAGCGCGAGACTTAGAGCGGTGGCGCGAAAGCGCGAGACTGAGAGCGGTGGCGCCAAAGCGGGAGACTTACTGTGGTGGCGCCAAAGCGCGAGACTTAGAGTGGTGGCGCCAAAGCGGGAGACTTACAGCTGTGGCGCCAAAGCGGGAGTCTTAGGAGCGGTGGCGCCAAAGCGCGAGACTGAGAGCGGTGGCGCCAAAGCGGGAGCCTTACTGTGGTGGCGCCAAAGCGGGAGACTTACAGCGGTGGCGCCAAAGCGGGAGACTTACAGCGGTGGCGCCAAAGCGCGAGACTTAGAGCGGTGGCGCCAAAGCGGCAGATTTACAGCGGTGGCGCCAAAGCGCGAGACTTACAGCCGGTGGCGCCAAAGCGCGAGACTTAGAGCGGTGGCGCCAAAGCGGCAGATTTACAGCGGTGGCGCCAGAAGGCGAGACTTAGAGCGGTGGCGCCAAAGCGGAGACTTACAGCGTGTGGCGCCAAAGCGCGAGACTCTAGAGCGGTGGCGCCAAAGCGGCGAGACTTACAGCGGTGGCGCCAAAGCGGAGCCTTACAGCGGTGGCGCCGAAGCGCGAGACTTAGAGCGGTGGCGCCAAAGCGGGAGACTTACAGCGGTGGCGCCAAAGCGCGAGACTTAGAGCGGTGGCGCGCAAAGCGCGCAGACTTAGAGCGGTGGCGCCAAAGCGCGAGACTTAGAGCGGTGGCGCCAAAGCGGGAGACTTACAGCGGTGGCGCCAAAGCGCGAGACTTAGAGCGGTGGCGCCAAAGCGGGAGACTTACAGCGGTGGCGCCAAAGCGGGAGTCTTAGAGCGGTGGCGCCAAAGCGCGAGACTGAGAGCGGTGGCCAAAGCGGGAGCCTACTGTGTGGCGCCAAAGCGGAGACTTACAGTGGTGGCGCCAAAGCGGAGACTTACAGCGTGGCGCTGAAGCGCGAGATTAGAGCGGTGGCGCTAAAGCGGAGACTTACAGCGGTGGCGCCAAAGCGGGAGACTTACAGCCGGGGTGCCAAAGCGCGATACTTAGAACGGTGGGCCAAAGCGGGAGAATTACAGCTGTGGCGCCAAGCGGAGACTTAGAGCGTGGCAAACGGGACTTACAGCGGTGGCGCCAAGCGCGAGACTTAGAGCGATGGCGCCAAAGCGGGAGACTTACAGCGGAGGCGCCAAAGCGCGAGACGTAGAGCGGTGGCTCACGCAACGTCAGCAGCTAATGACATTTCAAGCGCGGGACGAGCAGCACCGACGGGGCCGAGCTCCGGACTCAAACAGAACAGCACGAACCTGGCAGGGTTCGACGATGTAGCAGGGTGGTCTCAGCAGAGCCCCTTTCTACGTTCTTTTCAATTTTTTCGTGGTTATCAAGATCAGTTTTGTTGATTTGCATCGACGGACGTCTTTCCTGACCCCCTACAAATTGGTGACCTGAGGAACGCCTCACCTCTGAAGCCATTTCCTGCTGCGCCGAGGCTCATCAACCGCTTCCAGTCGTCTGGCGAACCCAGCACTGGTGGACTTTCAGCTTTCCACCTTCGACTGCCCCATTCTGGATGGCGGACACACAGATCTGGTTTGCCCAGGTGGAGAGCCAGTTCACCACCTCGCGGATTACTTCACAAGTCCAGAGGTTCCACCAGATCACCGCAGCGCTTCCGCCGAACATCGCAGCGGAAATTCGGGATCTGGTCCTGACACCGCCGGCAGACTCCCCTACGACACCCTCAAGGCGGAGCTCATACGGAGGACCACGTCGTCGGAACAGCGCCGACTCCTAGAGCACCTCCTTCAGAGAAATTTGGTGACCACAAGCCTTCACAGCTGCCACGGCGCCTACAACAACTTCTAAGTGAGAAGGCGCCTACCTTCAACGTCACGTTGCTTCGGGAGCTTTTTCTTCAGAGGCTGCCGACTAACGTCCACATGGTCCTGACGTGCGTCTGGACTTGACCCCGAAGAGCTGGCAAAGCTCGCAGACTCCGGCATGAGAAGTCGCTGTGCCCACCATTGCACGGGTCCAAGGACAGACCGGACCACTACCGTCCACGACTTCACCTGCTGGTGTGATGACTGCCACAGCCGACGTCAGCGGCCTTAGGGAGGAGTTTTATCTTGAGATTGGACGCCTGTCTGCTCAGATCGCTGCCTTCACCAACCGCATTCCAACACACCGACGTCACAGATCGACTTCTCAACAACGTCGGCATCGTTCGCCCTCACCCTCCAAAGGTACGTGCTGGTACCATCGCACTTTCGGCGCGCAAGCCAAGAAGTGCGTTTAACAATGCACGGCCTCGGAAAACGCCCAGACCCACCACTAGAGGCGGCGAGTGGTGCCGGTTCCAAAACCAGCCGTCTCTTTTATACTAGACAAGAATACTGGTCTTCGGTTTTTAGTCGACACCGGCGCCGCAGTAAACGTCCTACCCGTGACGGCCATGTCAATTAAGCCACGACGCACTAACGTCACCTTGCAGGCCGCAAACGAGTCCGCCATCGCGACGTATGGTGAACGTGATCTCACCCTCAGCAGCGGGTTGAGAAGACCATTAAGATACATTTTCCTGGTTGCCGACGTGACGAACCCGATCCTTGGAGCAGATTTTTTGCAGAACTATAACCTGCTATACCCGTTTTCACCTCAAGAAAACAGTAAGTTTTGCGCATTGTTCATACGCCACGCGAAATAGTTCTCGCCAGATTTGGTTGTCGGAGGCACAGGCGATGCTTTTGGCGTTTGAAACGTGTACGCCTGAATAAGATAACGTGTATCCGCTCCAAAATGCTAATAAATAAATCTTAAATCTCCACCTAAGGGTGAAAATGAGTAATCATCCGCGAGAAGCCGGACTTTTTTTCCTGTGGTTCTTGAGGTGAAAACAGGTATACTTGACATGCAACGGTTACGCCTTGTAGATTCCGCGACTCGCCTAGCTGTCCAAGGCATAACATCTATTTCACCGTTTCCACAAAGTTGCATTCCAATCACTACAAAGTATGAAGACCTACTCCAACGGTTCCCTTTGCTTACACGTCCCGCCAACTTTCGGCAACCAGTAAAGCATGACGTGACTCATCACATCGTAAAGTCCGGGCCTCCCATTCATGCTCATCCACGACGCATCCTGTACGAACGGTTGAAGATAGCGAAAGCCGAGATCGAGCACATGCTTGAACTCGGCATCATCGGACCATCGTCCAGTCCATGGGCATCACCCCTTCATATGGTGCAAAAGAAACTCCCTGGTGATTGGCGGCCCTGCGGAGACTACCGCGCTCTGAACAACTCCACCGTTCCAGACCGCTATCCCCTACCCTACATCACGGATTTCTCGGCATCCCTGGAGGGAGCAACCATCTTTTCAAAAATTGACCTGGTCAAAGCGTACCATCAGATCCCCATGTAACCAAGTGGCATACCGAAAACAGCCATCATAACACCTTTTGGACTGTTCGAGTATGTGAGGATGCCTTTCGGCCTTTGTAACGCGGCCCAGACATTTCAACGGTTTGTCGCCAGCGTCACCCGTGGGCTCACCTTTTGTTTTGCCAATGCCGACGACATCCTGCTATCCAGCCCTAACGCCGAACAGCACCTCGAACACCTGGAGATTCTTTTCCAGCGCATGACGGAATACGAGCTCATCATCAACAAGGCCAAGTGCGAGCTCGGCGTTCACAACTGGATTCTCTTGGCCACAAGGTTGACTCCAAGGGCATTCGGCCCCTTGCATCCAAAGTCGACGCAGTCAAGAACTTTCCAACGCCTGCATCACACAGGATGCTTCGCGAGTTCCTTGGCATCGTGAATTTCTATCACCGCTTCCTGCCGCAGTGTGCCACTGTCCTAAAACCCCTGACTGATCTTCTAAAGGGAACTCAGCGGGACACCACACCTCTACTATGGTCTCCAGAGGCAGCGGAGGCATTCCTAACCATCAAGTCGTCGCCCACAGAAGCCGCAATGTTGGCGCACCCACTCGCTGGTGCATTCTCTCTATCAAGACGGAGGCCTCTGACGTCGCTGTAGGAGGAGTACTGCAACAGTTCCCTGACGGAAACTGGCAGCCTCTTGGATTCTTTTCCAAGAAGTTGGCGCCAGCCGAGTCCCGGTACAGCATCTTTGGACGATAACTACTAGGCATATACCTCACCATCAAACATTTTCGACATCATTTAGAGGGTCGGCCATTTGACATCCTCACAGACCATAAGCCGATAATTTAGGCACTTCAAACCACCAGCAACCGCCTCTCTCCTCGAGAGAGTCGCCACCTTTCATTTATTGAGGAGTTCACAAGTGACCTTTGCCACATCAAAGGCACAGACAACTCGGCTGCAGATGCGTTGTCACGGATACCTTGCTGCAACGCCATTGCCACCACTGTGGATTTCGCCGCTCTAGCAGCAGCACAGCGAGGTGGCCAGGATATCCCGAAGCTACGATCCGCATCTAGCAACCTTGAACTGCGTGACGTGTTACTGCCAGGCTGCGACACAACAATAATTTGTGACATGCCCATACAAAACTGGTCTATGGTCGTCTATGGAAAATTATATGGCGAGGCTATCACCCCTATAGCCCTTATGGTCGGCCATAGAAATCCATAAAGACAGCTACAGCCAGCTATAGAAAAATGTAAGTCTCTAGTGTCTAAAGACTGGAACCATTAAATTTTCTTTACCTGCGTATAGAAAATTTTATGGCCACAAGCCTAAAGACTGGGAACCAATAAATTGTCTTTATCCGTCTATAGAAAATTATATGGCCCCATGTCTAAAGACTGGGAACCAATAAAATTTCTTTAGACACCTATAGAAAATGTACATGGCCCAATGCCTAAAGACAGCGAACCAATAAATGTTCTTTACCCGCCTATAGAAAATTCTGTGCCTCGAGTTTAAAGACGGGAAACCAATAAATTGTCTTTACCTCGTCTATAGAAAAATTTATGTGCCCCGAGTCTAAAGACTAAGAACCAATAAATTTTCTTTCCACGCCTACAGAAAATCACTACGCGGCTCTTACTGTTTTAGGTGAAAACACTCCAGGTTAGAAAATTAAATCAATACTAAATTTCTGTAATGCCGGTGGACAAAACCATAACCCAAGATATGTTCTCTGCTGTTGCAACGAGTCGTGAAAAACAAGCAATATTGTTTGTTTGAAAATCCATTAAATATACTTGTGCTACAATTAAAATTAATTATTACCCCCAAAAGTGAAAATAAATTACACTGGCGCCGAACACTGCAATCAAGCAATATCTTTATTGCAATCTTCAGCACCAGTGTACTGCATGTTATCACCGTATTGTCAACGTGGATTCATCAAACTTATTAAAAAGATAATAAAATTTTAGTTAATTAGCCCTTTGATCTACATTTGCTTTTTTCAGGGTGTTGAATTAAGAGATGGGGGCTATTCCAAGAGACAATTCAAATAATGTATTAAGTACGAGTAATATTCGCTCCGCCTCTACGTGTTTTTGCGACAAATAATGGGTCACCGAAAAGTCGGATTCAAAAATTAGACTGCCATATATACAAGAAGCGCGAACGTTGCGTATGAAGAGAGGGGTCCGGTGCAAATAAATTGAAAAAAAAAGCGAGGGGTCAGGTGTTGTTGCTGTTGTGTGGGGTAGTGTTCTGCTTTGTGTTCTGTGTTCCGACATGTACGTATTATCTACCATGTAGCGTTCACAAGACTTGAAGTACAATTTTTTTTAGAGTTTGCTGGCTAAAGGGAGCCATAGAGTAAGCCATAGAGAAGTCTTTAGCCAACCATTAGACAAGCTAAAGAGCGCTATGGCTGGACAGCGATAGGGCCATAGACAAAGCTAAAGACGCCCATAAAGGCGACCATAAGAAATGCTAAAGACAGCCATAGAAAATTCTTTAGCTAATTGGGCCAAATAGCTAAAGCCGACCATACAAAGAATTTTCTATAGCCGACCATAGGACATTTTTGTATGGGTGTCCACTGATCACCCCGACAGGTGGTACCTCCAACGTTTCGGCGATCCATTTTCAACTCACTCCACAACCTTTCTCATCCCGGCATTCGGGCGACCCAACACCTCATCGCCCGACGCTTCGTTTGGCAAGGGATGAACAAAGATGTGCGCGAATGGGCTCGCAGGTGTCTGCATTGTCAGCTGTCTAAGGTTCATCGACATACATTTGCACCTTTCGCCACAATACAGACACCCACCGCTCGCATCGAAAACATCCACGTGGACATCATCGGTCCTTTGCCACCATCCGACGGAGCCATTTACATGCTCACTTGCATAGATAGATTTGCTCGCTGGCCAGAAGTTTTCCCTATCGCATACATTCTTGCGGGAAACCATAGCGAAGACAGTCGTCAGTGGTTGGATTTCACGATTTGGCGTTCCGCCATCTATTTCCACCGACAGAGGCGCACAATTCGAATCTCGTTTGTTTAACGAGATCATGACTCTTATCGGGTCCTCCGGAATTCGAACAACAGCGTAACATCCCGCTGCGAACGGCCTTGTGGAAAGATTTCATCGTACCCTAAAGGCCGCACTAAGAGCACACAATGACCCCAACAACTGGAGCACACTTCTTCCCATCGTGTTTCTAGGCCTCCGCACAACACTCAAGACAGACTTGGGATGCACTGTCGCAGACCTAGTCTACGGGCAGTCACTTCGACTCCCGGGAGAAATGTTCGTGACGTCTCTATCCTTTCAGCTATGCCACCCAGCTTCGAGAGGTTATGCGGAACCTGCGTGCCACACCAACAAGGCATCATGACCGTCATCCGACGTACGTATGTGAGGAGTTAGCCTCGGCCACACTTGTTTTCTTGCATCGAAACGCAGTCAGAAAACCACTGCAACAACCTTAAGATGGCCTTTTCAAGGTCCTAGAAAGGCGCGACAAGTACTTCGTTCGCGGCATGACACCATCTGCGTCGACCGCCTGAAGCCTGCTCACATTGAACCGTCGTCCGCATCCAGTCTACACCCCTACATTGGCCGCCTTCATGCCAGCCATCGGCACCACCCATACGAGCCACCGAGCGTCAGCATCATCGCTCCGTCTGTTGGGGCACAACACCGCCCCAGCGACTCCTCTAGGGGGGGGGGGGGTGGAGCCCTTGTAGCGCCAAGGCGCGAGACTTGGACGGGTGGCGCCAAAGCACGAGGCTTACCGCCGAATTCACAAACCTCACTCGAATTGAGGGTCCCCTCCACTTCCTCGAGGATGGCGTGAGGGCCGGCGTCGGCCAATCTCGACGGCGGATCCGTTATCGCGATTGGCCAGCGCCCGCCCTCGCGCCTTCCTCGAGGAAGTGGAGGGGCTCCTCATTTTGAGTGCGGTTTGTGAATTCGGCGGTTAGAGCGGTGGCTCACGCAACGTCAGCAGCTAATCACGTTTCCAGCGCGCGGCACGAGCAGCACCGACGGGGCCGAGCTCCGGGCTTGAAGAGAACAGCACGAGCCTGGCAGCGTTCAACGATGTAGCCGGGCGGTCTCAGCGAAGCTCCCTTTTTACGTTCTTTTCAGTTTTTTTTTGTGGTTATAGAGAACAGTTTTGTTTATTTTCATCGACGGACGTCTTTCCTGACCCCCACAGCGTCACCCTTAGGTCAATCTCAAGGCCAATGGGATGAGTAGAATAAAGAAACCTAAAAACGTTCAGCCTTTCCACTCTCGTTAACAAGGAAGACCAGCGGAGCTGTACTCGAAACACTGCCGCAACGCGCAAGCGCCCGGTTCCCGCTTCTTCTCGTCCAACACGCCGCCGAACGTGGATACGACTCCGGCAAACCAGAGTCGGTCGCACACGGCGCAGGTGACGCCAAACGGCTAATCCACGACCTCCCTTCGGAGCCTCGCCGTCGCATCCGGGAACTGTTCGGCCGGCGTGGAGCGCAG
This sequence comes from Ixodes ricinus, assembly GCA_037355805.1. Classification (NCBI taxonomy): domain Eukaryota; kingdom Metazoa; phylum Arthropoda; class Arachnida; order Ixodida; family Ixodidae; genus Ixodes; species Ixodes ricinus. The sequence goes on from JAZHYW010047311.1 coordinate 26,176, forward strand.
TCCTCGACGGGCCTCGCGCTTGCGCTTGGCCTTCCTCGCACGATCGTCGTCCATGACGTTGGCCCGCCGGCGCCCTTTACATCGCTGGTTCTGTTCCCGGCGGCGCCTTTCCAGGCGAGCGATGTACTCTACTTTGGCAAGGGAATCTGAAGCGCTGGACGCAGTGGAAGTCGAGGCAAAAAGCGGCTTTGCGGCGGTTGTGGACACATTCGCGCTGCTGCGTACTTCGCCGCTCCTTCCGCAGCCTCTGTTCTTTCCCCAAAATGCGCGCTGCCGACCCATCTTTAGTCCAAATTGAAACTGATAAGAGCGTAGGAAACGGCGCGCAAAACAGACAAGGACGAAGAAACACACGTGACGAGCGCTGCGCTTGTTACATGTGCTACTTCTTCGTCGTCGTCTGTTTTTGCGCTGTTTCCTACGATAAATTGTCAACAACTCGCCCAACTATACATTCTTCTATGATAGCTGTAGAGTTCCTGTATAGGCTCCCTACGAAAGCCAGTGTTGCGCGTTCACGTGATGAGCCGGATCAAGTGCCGTGCAGGCAAGTAGACGTTGCGCTAGCCCCGCCGAACGTTCCGCTGCCCTGTGTGTGTGTTAGCGTTGAAAAGCGCGCCGCGCGCCTCGAACGCGCAGCGCTGCTATTTGCCGAATTCAGTCACGTGACGAGATGGATCAACCTGCCATGCAGGAAAGACGGCGCTACGGGGATGAACGCACAACTCTGGCTCCCCTAGGAAGCCCATACAGGAACTCTAGATAGCTGGAAAGGTTGCCGCCATTTATGAGCGACGGCGGCAACCAGACTGGTGCTGTGCTTGCCGGCGTCGCTTATAGGTGGAGGTAGCTGTTCAGGTAGGTTTGTGTCGACATGCGTTGATACCGGACACGATCCAGGGGAACCTAGCCCTTAACAGTTTCGCTGTATAAGAACAGGTACCGCAGCATTCCAATTTTAAAGCGAAAGCTTTAGGGAGCTCGTTGCGCAGAAAAGCAGACATGGACGTCGGTGTCGGTGGGACGGGAATATCCATTATAATGTAGTTAAATAAAAGGTTCAAACAAGCTGGGCAATAATTACGAAAATAATCCCTAGAGAAGAGGAAGAGGGATAACAAAGGACACACACAAATATCCACACATAGCTGGGTGACTTGTGCGCAACTGATAAAATCCGCATGGTCGTGGTATTGAACGTTTGCATACAATTACATTATCAGTCATAACTTTAAAAATGCAAGCCGTTCACCCTTGTTGGTGTTACACTGGTGGCAGTTGATAAAACCCGTTTGCTCTACTCACGTCTAACTCCGGATTAGCCCAGTTGGTAGAGCGCTCCACTGCAAATGGAGAGGTCCCTTGTTCGGTATCAGGACCAGGCGGATTGTTTTTTTCGGAAGCGCACCAGTCACCTAGCTGTTTTGTAGATTTGTGTTTGTCTTTTATCCCCTTTGTTCCCGTTCTCTTTGGATATCCGAATCGTCTCTTGGACAGCGTGTGTGAAAACATCTACACAAAACTGAAGTGCGAAGCATCGGGCACAAGAGGAAAACAGAAGACAAAAACTAAACAAAAGAGTGTGATAGTACCCTACATCCATGGAATAACACACAAATTAAAAGATAGCTGCGACGCAGGACGTAAGGTTGTGTGCTCTGCACCAAACAAAAGATATTCAATCTAGCGTAAGGTAAACCAGGACATCAATCATAAGAAAACCTGCAAGATTTCGCCCATGTCACGATATTCCCTACGTGAAAAGGGGTTGTATATAATATTTCCATATCGTGTAGCAAGTGTTACATTGGCCTAACTGGCAGATGCATTATTGACAGGACAATAGAACACACAGCATCTCTAAAAGGCACAACCGGAGGTCATCTACCAACCCATTGCCGCAACTGTGAATGCAGTGCCAAGTTCAGCATCATCGCAAAACACAAGAGACAGTATTTGAAGGTGAACATTTCGGGAGACGTCTGCCTGGCTGGGCGAAACGTTATAAATAAAAAACAAACGCTAACCAATTCCTAAAAGATCCTAGGGACCCTTCGATATTTTAGAGTTGGTTGGCGTTTGCTCTTTATTTATAAGAACCAGTATGTACGAGGGATGCTCGAGACCTTCGACCATAGAAGAAAACGAAGCAGCGTCCGTCAGCGAACGTTCGATCAAGATCAATACCAAATATGTATATATATATATATATATATATATATATTTGCGGTGTTTTATGTTTTGGTGAAGAGCGAGTGATTTAAATTTAAGTTAGGTTATACAATATAGGTTGTGGGTTTTCCGTGACTTTCAACAACGAAAAATTAAAAAAAGTACAAAGTCAATGTTCAAAAAGAGGAAGAGGTATGAAACCACGTTGGTAGTCCAGCGGCATGTCTTCTCAAGTTCAGCTGGCCCTAGTATAGTTTGCCCTATTAATAGAGCAAAGGCCGTCGCCAGCGCCGGATATTTCCCCCGCGGTACGAACGTAAACTGAAAGAGCGACACAGCGTCCACCAATCAGCAGACTTTGATATCACAATATTGTAAACGAGGGGGATCGGTGGCCGAGTGGACTAGCGCACAGCAGCTCGGAGCAGGTTGAAGCTAAAGCTCACGCTGTAGAACGAAGGATCCTGGGCTCAATCGCCAGCCCTGACAGTTTCGATTTGGATGAGCATGGTACCGGCGTGCGGTCGTGTATCATTACTTCGTGGTGCACGTTAAAGACCCCAGGCTAGCGATTGTACTGCAGTGGCTACATTTCTCATCTACAGCTGGGAGACACATCGCCCGTTGAGGCTGACCAAGTTCTAGGCAGTATTTACATACACACAAACCAATTTTAATATTGGAAAGGACATTTAAAGCGTGAAATAGAAACGTTCAATTTCGCGGTAGCAATGATCGCAAACTACGCAATTAGCTCTGGTTTGAAACGCGCGTTTTTTTATTCAACCGTTAAATATGGACGCCACGAAAACCTCAAACACGCCAAGTTTTCAGTCACCAAGAGTTACACCTTTCTACTTTAGCGACGCTAAAACAACTTAAATTAGTGGAGTCACAATTTTAGAGGTCACGACCACCGCTAGGTGCTGTTTCGCGGCCTGCGGCCTATGTCGGGCTGGGAGCAGCGGCAACGGAGGTTTTCACGTTGGCCGCGTGCTTATCCTCACTTCTGGGCTCGCCGACGCTCCTCGTATTCTTGTTGCTCCTCGTCGGAACGTACAACACGGGTCCGAGCCATGTGAAGTCTGATGCCGAGCTGATAAGGACGGTGGCACGATCTTCGGGAGGTGGCCGCCGAAGACCGCGCTGCATTGCGCAATGTCAAGGGAAGATAGACAACGCGCGTGGGGAAGGCGTGCGCGGGCGGCGCCGGCGTCTGCAGCATTAACTGTACGAAATTGTCGGTCTCCGCATGGTGTGACCCCGGAGACGGTCTTCCGGAACCGAGCCATAGACAGCTGCACTGTAAATCTTGTGGGTGTCAACTTTAGCCAACGTCCGATCATCAGGCCCCGCCTCGACCGCCCCGAAGGAGATCACACGAGGGAAGGTACGGAAGATCTACTGTGTCACAGTTGAACGACCTGGAGGCAGCGCCTTGTCCTTTACAATTCTGTCGCCGACCATCCGCGAGTTCGCTGACCGAGCTTTGCTTCGTGGCGTCCTGGTCTTCTCACTTGGGCCCCGCAGGCCCATTTCTTGTCCTGTCGTGGCCACGCTCCCCACAGTATTATATTTGATTTTTGTCATAAATGTATTTAAAATATCTGTCCAAATGGCATGACGCCAATCAGCGTCTTGTAAATTTTATGTTTATATTTTATATTTTTATTTAGTTCTACATACTGCCAGCCGTGAGGCCAGTGCACGAGTGGTACATATTGGACACGCAGAGTCATGTAATGTATAGACGCTTAAAGTTTACCAACGCTTTTGTAAACGAAATCGCATCAGTACAGTTGACTGCACATTTAGGAAGGTTATTCCAAAGTTTTACATTTTGTTATACATCTAACAAAAAAGAGAGTGCTTAAAATTATCTGTTCTGTACCAACGTGGTTTCCCATTTTGATTGTGTTGCGTTCTCCTCGGCATAGTTTCAAATAGAAAAATATATTTTCAAGTGTCTATCCTGTAGTGCTCTTGGATTATATAAAAAAGAGCTTCATTCTACTCATTTCCTGCGTGAATTTTATGCTGGTTAAATTTGCTCGGGCCTTGAGTTCGGAGCCAGAATCTGTGTACCTTTATCTATCATAAAGAAATCGAACGGCTTTGTTTTGAATTCTCTCTAGACTATATATGTTTTGACCGGTGAATGATTCCCACACAGAGCTCGCATATTCAATGGTTAGCAAGATCATTGATTTATAAGTTGCTAATTCAACTTCCCAAACTCGCATGCCCCAAATTTTTTCTAAGTATGTAGATTTTCTAAGATGCTTTCTAAAATACCTGCTCAACATGGAAGTTCCAGCTTAAGTTCGATGTGAGGGTGACTCGTAAGTACGTATACTCGGTTGCTTTAAAGGTGGAAAACCTTCAACACTATATTTATACGCTAGCGTTGTTTCTTGCGTGTTACGTTCATATAGTCTTCTTCATATTTAAACCCATCTGCCACCAATCATAGAATGTCGCTATCTTACGGAAATGATTGTGCAGTCTTTGTTGGTCATCCATAGAAAAATATGACAATAAATTACCGTGTCATCCATAAAGTGGTTTGAAAGTTATCGTAGAATTGAAACCGTGACCGATGTCACGGACATTAGAAATAAAAAGGATACCAAGCACTGAGCCCTGGGGAACACGGGATACTACCGGCAATAGGTCAGTTGTTACTTTATTTAAAGAAACCAACTGTCTCGATCTGATAAATATGCTTCTAACCAATTTATATTCTGGTTGTTCTTTAGTATCTGACTAAGCTTGTATCATGTGACACTCGATTGAAAGCCTTTGTGAAATATAAAAATTACACCACCTTCCCGAGGGGAACCACGGGATGATGCGGAGCATCGTGTTGGTTCCGAGGAAAGAGTCAGTTGCGTGCTGACGTCGAGAGATGGCGCCACCGACTGCCCCAGCGCAACCCCCTAGGCGAGCCTTCGTCGCGGCTCGCGGCAGAGAAACTTGGAACGCTCGCCGCTCGCCGTTTATTTTTTCACACTTGAAGGAGAGGAGACTAGAGGAGGAGAGTTGCGCGATCGCGCGCGGTGTGAGTAGAAGCGAACGCACGCGCAGTGCACGCAGCTGGTAGAGAGAGAGAGCGGAGAGAGTACCGCGCAGCTGTTGGAGAGAGGGAAGGAGGAGAGTTGCGCGTGCGTAGTGTGACTGCGGACTACGACGCCGACGCCGCGGGACATAGACCCGAGCAAGGGATGCTCCCCATCTAAGAAACGACATCCGTCTGCCCTCCCTTATCTGTGTTAATTCTAAGGCCATGGAAGACTTCTGTTAGCTGCCTAGTTGTAGAAAATCCCCGTCTGAAGCCATTAATTTTTACCCAGGATGTTAATGCTATCTATATAGTTCGTCAACTACTTAACTATTTTATGCTCCAAAGCTTTACAGCGTGCGCTGGTATAGTGAAATTGGTCTGTAATAGACGTTTTTTTCCGAAATTCATTGCAATTTGGTGGCTGAAATGGCGGTTCATCTTTTGCCGTACTAATGGCGGCAATAAACCTGTAGCCTGCAGTATTTTATCTTGCACCGTCAGTGTCGCAAGTCAACCGCAAACGAGAATGTGCTCATCACTGTACAGTTCTTCTCGATCATTTCTTTCAGTGTCGATGGCCACAAAAATGTAACCACTCAGAACGAAGCGCCAACCCAGATAGAAAGAAGACTTGATGAATTTCCGTAGATCAAGGGGATTTCAAGTCAATTCTGGGCTACTAACAGACTAACTGGGCCCAAGGTATAGATATGAACGCTGCAGCTCTTGCATTCAATTCCTGCTTCGCAACGTGCTAATGTCTTGATTGCGAAGGCCTCGAATCCTCAGCTTAGATGTATCTTCAACGTGTTCCTTCATTAATAAACAGAAGGCCGCGATTAGTATAGCAGATGTGCCGCTTTTCAGATGATGATGAGAGTGGTTAAAGTGGCCAGACTGAATTCCGCAAGGAGGTCTTTTACCTAGGTTTGCTTTTATCGCGCTGTTTAAATAGCAGAATCAATGTTCCACATTAACAGTCACGAAGGACCTGACCTTTGCTGAGTGAGACGCTGAACAGTATCTCGAGACGAGCGGAACACAACTCTGCATATTTGTTTAAGAACATATTCGGTATCTCTTCTGGTCCTGCGGACATTTTATCGTCAATATCGAGGTAACAAGTTAAACAGGCTTTTCTTATTTATTTTATGTTTCCTACGGCAGGGTAACTATTAGAAACGTGGAATACGGGAAGGTAGCCATCATTCCGCGTAAACACAGATTGATAATATAGTTTAGATTATGAGGCAATCAGACCTATATCTGTTATGATATAAGTGTTTTCTACAATGCTTGTCACTGTTTCCTTTGATTGAGATAAAGGCCGGAAAAATTTGTCGGGAGAAAATCTCATAAATTTTAAAAGAATGTTATATACATATGAGCACCTGGCACTTCGTACCTCTAGTCTTAGACTACTAGAATGAATAGGCACTTCCTCTCGCCTCTCAGACTTGTCCTCCTTTCATAGCTGTCGCCCCTTTCTTCTCAACCTATGTTTCAGGCAAACAATATCAACGAAACAAAATATATTGTCTTATTCTTCAAATAATAAAACCATCTAATCTTACTAGCTTGATGATATTTCATTCACAATCATTAAAATGAATTTCCGATTAAAGGTATCTAAAAGGACAGTTTCATGAAAGCCTTCGGTGGACGTTCCATTTAAGTCGTCTTAAACGTAGTATCGCACAATCTGTATGTATAAAAATTGATTTCGAAAATTACTTTCTTTGTAGCTAAAACGTCAGCTTTATTTCGCTAATGTCCATTCGCGACTACAATATTGCTTTTGTTTGGGGTTACATATAAATCTAATATTAGAAGTCTCAGGCTAATCTAGATATTAGGCGTGCTGTTTGTTCAGAACTTACCGAGCTTCTATCATGCATTTCCTAATTTGAACCAAATCGTATACTGTACGTTGAAGACTTATAAACCCAGCAAAAGTCAAAATTTATGTTTTAAAAATTAGCCGACACCTTATTATTGTTTCTCCTAATATACAGTGATACACACTACAATTTTAGACCGACATTTTGTAAAATCTATTGCCACAACACAGCTATTCATTTGGCAAATTCCCATCCTCCCGAACGTTTATCCGGACATATTTGATATATTGGAACTTACATCCTTCTGCAGACCTTCAGGAAACAATCGAAAATGTATTTCTTAAATCATGTTTATTGGCTTTTAATGAGGTTTATTGGCATTATTCGCTTTTTATTTCAAAGTTTTGTTGTTGCGTTGTATGTTTTTGTATAACTAGGGTATTTTCAGTTTTCATGTTGTATTTGTGTTGCTCTGTCACCTTAAATGAAAAGAGCTCATGCGGTGACCTCACAAACTCCTAAGATCACTACGAAAATAACATCACATACCACTAAAACTGGAGATTCATAAACTGCTTTTATTTTGCTTCCAAAGACAATGACGGCTTATTTACAGCATTTTGATGTTTGGTAATCGTGATTGATTCCTTCAACAGGCGATCGTTGTCAGTTTTTTTCTGTTAATAGGTTGTTTGTTGAGTTCTATAACGGTACGCCATTATTACGTGCCTGAAGGTGCTCAGAAACTCTCGAGTACTAGTTTTTGTTTTTGACACATTGTTTATGTTCGCTCAGATTATCATAAATGCAGCTTTTTGTTTGACCTTTGTAGCATAACCCACAATCAAATAGGATCTTGTAGACTGCACCGGAAACAAATGTGACATATTTTTCCATGTGTTTCTTCATGTCACCTCTTTTAGCTGAAGCGAATGGAGTCAAATGTTCGAAGTTAATATTTGTGCAAAAAGCCATGCGTAAACCAAACTTACCGGCGATTGATTTCAAGGTGTAAGATACCTAATGAAAAAAACGACATAACTACGAACGTTTTTGTTGGGGATTTTGTTTTTACTTTCTTACCCGATGAAACAATACAAAATCTGTTTGGACAGGAAATCATAAGGGTATATTGCAGCCTTAAGCTGGGAAAACATGATCCGAATGGACGTTTTAATCATGCAGCATTAAGACTTTTGGAGCGCGTTATTTATCATTATGCAAAATAAACCTGCGTTTATGTGCTTCGAACGGCAACTATCAAATTAAAGTATTCGTATTAACTTTGTCTTTCCACACCTCCAACAAAACCCCAGGACTATTTTGAGCTGGAGGTAGAAATACTGCTGTACGTTGTTTTCAGGCCACTCGATAGACCTTGACTCGGGAGCCTTCTTGTACACGGTATTCTCGATGTAAGCAACAAAGTTTGATTCAAGGGCACAAGCCAAAATGTCACCGCATATCTTTCGATAAAAAGTGAACCATGTGTACAATCTTTGATCAACTCATGCAATTTCAGATATAAGCTTCAAATGTACATTTCTGAAAGGGAAAGAGCTACCGCCAAACATATACATGCGCCTTGACGTTGAATGAACCTTTGCCATTACGATTTACGACTGTAGATCTGAAATATAGCTCATAAATGTCTAGAAAATTGGATATCTCTATACCAGACTGGGACTAGAATCAAAATAAATTATCCTCCAAAAACAGACCGGAGACCTATAGAGCAAAATTGCTGATTAAATTGAGCACTATAAGTAATTGACGTTCAAACAAAAAGTAGCGCAAGGCTTCCGAAGAAACGGTTCAAAATCTTATATATAACTGCAAGACCTAAGTACTAAAGAGATTCTGAAATCTAGAAAAGTCAGACCATTTTAAAGGAAAGTATTGCCTCGATTTGCCATGTAATCAGTAAATTTTATCTTATTGCACTATTTAGACTAACAGGTATGCGCTATAAGTGCGTTTTATAACTTTAATTGGCGTTGAAAATACTGACTCCTTTTTGAAACAATTTCTTCCCAAAAACGATTAATTTCAAACCAGTACCAAGGTTTTAGTTGTCATCATCAACACCACAGGGGTGTCTACATGAAGATATCGCGTCTCTGGTTGACTGCTGCTGCTGCTTCAAACGTCTCTGAGTTGTCCGAGTTGCTCGTCCCTTTCAAGCCAGACCCGATCCCAGCAACCGGTGTTGCAGCGCGAGGGTCTAGGGAAAGCCTAGGAAACAACTCGCCAGCAACACCGAAATTGCTGGGAAAATCGCTCGGTCTGAAGCGGGCCTAAGTGACTTATTGTGACACCTTGCCGCCCAAAGTATATCTATATGGCCGTATAACTAACTTGAAGTGAGTTACACGGCCACACGCAATGTTGATTTAATTGTATTTATTTTATTAATGCGTAAAGCGTAAATCAAAAACCTGTTGGATTGCACCTCGTGTTAAGTGACTACAGCACTACCCAAATTACCTGTCTATCACTTAGTATTCTCAGCGTGTTGGCAGTCGCGGAAGTTTAAATATTGAAACAATTTGGAGCACTTCGGAGGAGCCAAATTGATTGCAAGCGTTGCTTCGCTTGTTTTTGTTTGATTTCTCGGCAACTTTCCTTGAAGCTGAAAATCTTGCGGGCAGTTCTTTCTTTTGTTGTCGCCATGTTGGTCCTTCTGCACGCCCTCTCAGCATACGAGAGCAAGTCAGTTATTTCTCGTGTAAGGACCTAATTGGATTCAGCCTGGTCAACATGGAGATCTTGATGCGCCTCAAAAATATCAAACCATCCCCTTTTAGGAGATGGGACTAGATCCGATTCAGTACGCGTACATTGTGACTCGAGGCATTTCCGTGCGCTGATACGATGGCCTAATTCAATTCAATAAGGTACTATCCCATCTGGGTTTACATGGATGCGATCGTAGCACATTGAATCGATCAGAAACCAAGCGGTTCAGCAAGACGCGTGTGGCAAGCTATAACTCCAACTCGCCTCTTTTTTAGCACCCTGGACGAAATCTGCATGAGCGTTAAAGAAAGCGAACCGACCCAAACTTTTCAACAATCGTCGCGTATACGTATTTGTCGGTACAAGGAAAATGTCCTCCAAACGGCGCATGGTTAATTTATCACTGTGTTGAAGTTTGATAAACTCTTGTTTGATGACTGACCCAAGTGGCTGTATTCGCGGTTGTGTTCGCTCAAAGCTGCTTACATGTATGCGTGTGGCGGATGACGGAAAGGCGCAGTCCAGCGGGGCGCTTGTTGAGAGCTATAACGTTAAATCGTCCCTCTTTTTTGGGTCAGCAACTGCCTGCTTTTTTGTTTGTTTGTTTTCCGCCTCGCTTGACTGCTGCATTCCAAGATGCGCCTTCTTGAAAGTAGGGTCCAGAGTTCGGTTCCCCTGAGCAGCTTCGTAGGTGTCGTCTGTTGCTATACATTTGCCAGATCGTTAGTTCGTAGGATTTATCACGACTAGAAATGCCATCTTTTTGTATTGCTACGCATTGCCAACTGTGGGTGGTGTATCCTTTTCGTTGCCTCGGTCTGAGTGTAACGAGTTTGTATCACACTCAGGCGTAACACTTTTTGCATAAACTCCCGTCGCAAAGCACAGTATAAGCTTAAACGTATCGTCGCAGTGATGCGACTGCGGTGAATTTAGCGGCAACCTGCGACGCGAGATTTCCCCTCAAAGTGAGTCTACGAATGGCATACATGTGCATATATGAACCTTGATGTACTACGGTGCAAGCTACTACAAAAACTCGGTGCGCATCACGTCGCTATAAACGGGTCACAGTCATGTCTCGTTAATATGAACCCCGTTAATGTTGGTAGCCCGCTATGCGTACACGATTTTCGGGTACAATCTGGGAAAATGCATGCATTATTGTCTCGTTATTAAGCACAACTCACAAAATGGACGAGTTTTTTGGGGGAAGAGAGGTGTCCGCATTAACGAGACATCACCGTACATGTATGGTATTTTCTTACCTCGTTGGCATCGGGGTAATCTCCACTCCTCTCTTTTGGTAAAATAGTATCGCCGTAAGATAAGAGCAGTGTTCCCAAGAAGAAGAGGACAATCATTGCCTCTTGAGGTTGAAATATACAGATTCGTTCCAACAAGGTATATATATGGGTATAGTGCTCGGTGTTTATGACAACACTGTCCCTAAGACAAGATCTTCTGTTCTTTTTTAGTCAACCTGTCAATCAGCTGCGAAATCACAATAGCTATTGTCCACGTGTCTTGCGTGGAAAACGTTTTTTTGTTTAAAGGGCGAATGAAATGCCCAGGCTCTACATATACCGGAAACATGCAGTTACAAAATGCGCCTGTTAAGCTATAAGGTTCCAAAATCTTTAGGAAAATAAAATGCGCTTATCCCTAGGTATACTGTAAGCACGCGCCGCCGAAGTTTATGAACTTCAGTCGAAAGGTAATTGTCGTTGCTTAAATATTATTTTTTTTAAATAAAACGTGGCATGGCAATTTTGGAATTAGTTATACGACTTTGCATGTGATAATCCAGTGGTTGGCAACAAGCATCCTTTTAGCTAGAACGCACTAGAAAAAACAAACAAATAAACATGAGCGGTCCTGTGTAAAGCGTGAAATGCATGTGAGCCAAAATCGCAACGCATCGCGCCGCCACGCGGCGTAAGTGTACAAACCACCAATGACATCAACCGCTGTCATGGTTACGCCGCTAAGCGGCGCGAAGCAACACGACTTTCGTTCACATGTGTTTCACACTTCGATTCGCATTACACTAACACCGATAACTGCGACACGTGACGGCGAAGTGGCTGGGCATCGGCGTCTCGTTCGCGCACCGTAAAGAGCGTGAACAAAAAAGTGCGGAGAAGATAGATGTCTAACCATTTTGTTCCGAAAACTTTCGTTTCTTTTTTTTATCCGGAGCGCTTGAAAGGACGTCTTCCGCAGTGAGCTCTTGGCATTGGCAGTGCTACGACGGCGTTCTGTTAATATTGATTTGCCTGTATTTTTTCAGAGACTACGTGCGGTGGGCATGGGGTACAACCCCAACCATAAGTATAAAGCGGGTTAACACTGTGGCGCAGCTCTGTCTTTTTGTTTCCGGCTCAAGATACGAGCGGACGCAGAGTGCGCCGTGTGCGAGCTGCAATAACGGACAACGCCGGCCGTAGTGATTCTGTACCTTTCGTGCCCAAGGACTATCCAATGATTCTACCTCCCTTGCAAACAGCTGATGCGATGAAACGTCCGATCGTCCCGCATGACGATATCACAGGATGACCGTAACGTGTCGAGCATTTTCGGCGTCCGCTCAATCAGGCAGGGGTCATCAGGGAAGTCGCTAGACTAGGGGCGTATCAAAAGCCCCACATCTGGCGGCTAGACGTGAAGACGGACCCTGCTAAGCAGAGGTTGCTCGAGGCAGAGCGACTCGCTGTCAAGGGCCGACCATGCCTCGTCGTAGACACGTTCCTGCGACAGCTCCGGGTCAAGCTCCACTAGGTGGCGTTGGTCATCTCGAACGGCGCCATCGAAAAGGTCTTCATGGAATACCGTGTTGTCAAGGAAGTAACACAAAAGCAGTGGGAGGTGCCAGGTTTCAACGGGGTTGGGTCGACTATCCGAGTGGTACACCCGGAGCTCCAAGATGGCGTTAAACTCGAGCGTCCTCCGCACCAGCTTCGCCTTAGCAAGCGGCGCGGTGATCGTGGTGGCGCATGGACCGGCTACACTGTGCCTCCGCTGCTGTAGGACTTGCCATAGCCGTCCGGACAGTCGTGCTCCTAGGCGAACGGAGTGCCGGGCGTACGGGCACGAGCGGGCCTACTGTGCCCGTTCGTACGCTTGAGCCGCTGGCCGAGAAGCGACCGAGGGGTAGAGCGAGCTCATAATGATTGAGGAAGAGGTGGAAAGAGCGACTGAGCATGAGGTTGGTGCAAAGAAGCAGTCCGTCACAAAAAAAACATGGACGGCGCGCGGGCCACTGCCTCGTCGCATTTGAGCTCCCCTGCGCCGACGGCGCAATCGGCTGCAGATCCTGATTTTGTAGTTGAGCGCCCGCCGAGGTCGGAAATGGTAGAGTTCGGAGCAAGTGTGAATCTGGCGCCTGAGGAAAACCTCGCTGCAACAGTGATGGACGTCGACTTAAGCTCCGTGAAACGCCGGCACGACGACTCCACGGCAGCGTCGCAATAATCACAGCTGCGCAAACTCAAGCGGAAATGGAAGGTGTTCGTGAAGACAAGTCGCGCTACAAACCAGCCGGAGGCCTTGCTGCGTCTGCAAAGATTGTTCCAATCAGCTCCTGTGTGAACATGCCGCCCTGTACGATGGAAAGCACCAAGATAAGCGATTACGCTTCGTCTGCTCCTGCTAGACTATGGTCTCCTTGAAAGGCCTGTGCAAGACAATTTCATCGCCATGACGTCGAGCAGCAAGACCTCGACATTTGTGTGTTGTAGAAGACAAACTCAATAGCTTAGGATCAGACCGAGCGTAATTCCTAGGTTAGAAAGCGTGTTTAGAACGTCGTATGACATTTGTAATAGTCACGCGATCGGGACTTTGACTGGATAGGCTTTGTCAGTACGGCGGAGTTTTGGGGACGGTGGTTCAGGCTGCTACGACCTGTCTTGATCGGTTGATGATTTTTTGTAATTTTTTTCACAGACGGGTGGATAATTGGCGCTAATGCGCATACTAACTGGTGAAAGCGGAAAATGGTTTTTCCAAGATTTTCGCTCATATTTTGTAGGGATGGTTATATTCCTTCGAGACTTTAGTTTTGTAAGAACTGCGCGGGCGATACGAAATGTAACACCTCTCTGCGGTGCCGGTACGGTTATTTTGAATTAAAGTATTATTGAGTATTCGTTGGAAGACGCTGGTGACGTAATATAATGCACTATATCTGTTAAATATACCTATTTCCAGGGCCCAGTCATGCACGTTTATATCGGTTTTGTTTCTTTTTAGGTAATGATTTTACTCTGTAATCATCGTATCACGCTTATGTGGTTTTGTGACCACTGTGTCATTTGCAAGCACCGAACCAATTGAGGTGGCCACACCCTTTATTGAGGGGACGCCAACAGGTAGCCTTTAACTGCGAACACAAGAGATATTCAAAGACCGGAGGAATCGTCTATACGTGACTCGTATATACAGCTCTGTCGTGCATGCGCAGAGGCTTAAAGGACACATGCAAAGGAAAAAAGTATTTTTTTAAACATCCTGGTTGGGAAAAGGAAGTGATAAAACGAATTTACAACGAAGAAGAAAAATATTTAGAGCTATATTTACGGCGCGATACCAATTTGAAGTTGGCGCCCGCGGGTGCCGCGGAAAAGTGGCCCTCATTTATCACGTGACTGGTACATATTTGTCACGTGGTGCTTGCGCTCTTTCGGAAGCTTCCTATGGCCTCTAAAAGTAACTTATTCATCTTTGTTTGAAGTATAACAAAGAAACTGAGATGAATAAGTAACTTTTAGAGCCCAAAGGAAACTCCTGAAAAAGCGCAAGCAGACGTGATAGACCTGTGCGCCGGTCAGACAACGGCGGCGGCGCCGCGAAGCAGACGAACTTGTACGGCGGCTACGACGGCGGCGTGGAGAAACGCGTTGAAGCGGCGTCGTACAACGCTCAGCGTGCGGCGGCGGCGGGATGCAAGCGCGGCGGCGCACAGGCCTACCACGTGACCAGCGGCGGCTCCCGCGGGCGCAGACTACAAATTCGTTTTGCGCCGTAAATATAGCTCTAAATTTTTTTCTTCGTTATAAATTCGTTTTATATTATTCTTTTTCCATCTAGCCTGTTTAAAAAAAAAAAGCTTTTTTCCTTTGCTTGTGTTTTAAGGACGTACACATGAGTCGAAACGTGAGGGCGATGAACTCGAGGCGTAAGCAACACGCCACATAAAAGACATCCGATATAACGATACGACACGATACGATACGAACTTTATTTTTCACCACAAGTACGTGTGGTGAATGTGAGGCCGGAGAAAAATGTTGCAGAAATGCAGCTTAACGAGGCTGTTTAGGGGGTTGTACACTTGGAGACTCAAAGTAAAAAGAGCGATTTGTTTGAAGAGGAAGTAAAGATGAAAGCAATAAAACGACCAAATGCGAGTCGTAATTCTGATGCCTTAGGCGTGACGAACAGTGGCGAAACAATTCTGATCAAGACAGACGAAAGCAGTTGTACACCCGCCGTTTTTAAAGATGTGCCATGCGAAAGCGCTGCTGGAAATTTAGATAAGGAGCGATGTCACGGTGCACTGGCACGGGCACCAGATCGAAATATGTTACTGTGCGAGGCATCTACAAAGAAAGCCCACGGCGCGAAAAAAAAGGCATGCTAGTCGTTACAAAATAATGAAAATCGAACGTGGCGGTGTTATTACAAGGGACAGCGCAGAAATAGAGCGCGCTTTCTCCGATAAATATAGCCGTTTTTATTTTTCTTATGAACCTGTGAATATATATAATGTATACATATGTTACGATGGGACTTCGTCGTCTTCATTCAGTAATTGCCAAGACGCGCGGCCTCAGCTCGGGCCACGCCTCACGCACTGTTCCTGGTTGAGCGAGCGACATGTTCGCAGGGCTCGTAGCTCACCGTCAATCTCTTGCAGTCTTCTCTTGTAAATAACATGTAAATAGACCATCACTTAACAACATACATGGGCGGTTTCATTTGGATTCAGGCAACGAGGTGCAATCGTACTTTTTTATTTTGCTTCAAATTTTTATATTTTGTGGCGCATATTCCAAGAAGAACAATCCTTTTGATTTTAATGTCCTGACGTGTTTAGTTTCCAGTCTTGTACACGTTACTAAAAAAAGTAATCGATAACAATTGCTATTACTCTTATCTAAAAAGTATTCAATTAGGTTACTTGATTACTCAACAGCAAAAGTAATTGGACATTACTTTAAGAAGTAACCGTTACTTTTCCGATTACTTTATTTTGTGAAGACTTACATCCTGAGCGCTCATAAAAATGAACTACTTCCAACCTATATTTCACATTTTCACAAGTATTGAAGAAGAAAAAACCGGTTCCCTCTTCGTAGTAGTTGCACCTTCTTGGAATTTCTGGTTCCAAATAAAAGGTATTTTGTTTTCTTGCTTTATATATTTTCTTGTACTGGCAACCAAGAGGTAACCTCTTTCGCACACACTCTCTTTCGCACACACACGCGCTTCTCGAGATATTATTCACACGTGGATGAACACGAATGTTATACAAAAGCGCAGCAGCTTATGGATTTGTAACGGATCATGGCGTAGTATCCATTGGCGGAAGAGGTCGCCCTGACCACTTCTAAACTCGAAACATTGCTTGTCACAAAGACCACGTAGGGGAAATACGGGATCTTGACGTGTATTTGAACTGGCTTTGTTATATTTTGCATCCGCTTTAGATATTCCTGGGTTCTGGTTCTCCTACGGGCTGCGAGTGGGTACCGTAAGCAGGATTTTTTTTTTATTTCGGTGTGTGTGTGCGTGAGGGGGCTAGTTTGAACGAAGGACTTACAAAGCTACATTCTGCTCCCTCAAAATTCACCCTGAAAGGCCTTTGTCACGCACTGGGGCTTCCCTGGGGCTTCCCACTCGCAATCCCAGCTCGAAAAAAAAAAAACGGACATTCCACAGAAACTGTACATACAAAGGGGTTGACCTCGTTTCCTACAGCTCCGCAAAAATCTTTCTTTTTTTGCGTTCGAAAAAAGATGCAAATTTTGTTTTTGTCATTTCAGAAAAAGACAGGTGTGTGTATGTGTGTGTATGTGTGTGTGTGGGGAGGAGGGGGGGTCCCGTGGAAAATAAGTAACGGTTAGAAGTAATTTTTATTACTTCAAAAATGAATCAGATTACTCTTGTGATTACTTTCTAATAATTGTTATCAACTCACTACAAATTACTCCAAATCGTAATCGATTACAAGTAATTTGATTACTTGTAATGTGTACGGTACAAGTCTGTTAGTTTCTGAGAAAAAATTCTCAAAGAAGCGGGAAAGAAGGACGAGGTTTTGACGATTGTCGTGTGTGGCGTTTTTGAATCACTCTCAATCTCAGAAAATTCAAAAGAGAGCGTCTATATATTTGTTTTAGTGAGATACATATGCAAGTAGGTAGAACGACATTATAACTAATACTTATTATTCATCATTCAATTTTTTTAAAATCCCCAAACATGCCTCCACAAACAACTGTGACCTAAATTGCGGATTTGTTTTTGATTCGGTTATGTTTAGTATTGCTTTTTAAATATTACCACGTGTAGAACCTTTCATTGCCTTCCAGATGAAGCAAAGTTTGTGCCTTTTCATGTACGAGTACTGAGAACTAAATTATGAAACAGAAAAGGTTTTCACTTTTCGTTCACGCGGGCTCTATAAAAAAAGAAATTTTAATTGTTTTCTTTTTCTCGCGTCGCGTTCTCTTTACACCCTTCTTTTACCCAGAATACATTCAGTTAGAGGTATTTGCTCTGTTTTTTGAGTTTTAAGCCTCTAAATATGCATAAAGTGACATCCGTTTTCACTTCATGCCAGTGGCTTCTCCAGGGAGAGGTAGGGGTTCAGTACCTCGCCCCCCAAATCAGCCCCCCCCCCCCGGCCCCCAAGCCCGAAGAAAAACCTGGCTACGCCAATGCTTCACGCGCGCGATAAAGCGCCGTCCTAAGATGTTAAACTCAAGACGCACTGTTCTTCTGACCTGCGTTCCATCAGTCGCTTGCCACCAATTTGTTTCACCATAAAGCGCCAGTCAGGCAAATGGTGCGGGGGCGAGTGGCATGTTTCCGTACCTTGTGGGAGACGAGGGTGAAAGACGAGGCAGAGGGCACGTGACAGGCGGTCGGCGGAGAAGTCACGAGCTGGTGCGAGTGCAGTGCGTGCTGAGCGAGGCTGGAGCTGGGCCGGAACGACGGAGCCGGGCTGCCTGGCCTGGCCCATGGCGGAAACAAGAGCGGTCCACCAGCAAGGTGCGAAGTCCGGACCGGTGGAAACGGCGAGCCCTGGCCATCTGGCCTAGACCACGACGATCCTGGGGTAGTTCCGCAGCGAGACTCAGGCAGTGATAGCCCGGGACAGCCAGCCTACGCAGCGGACGCGTGGGAAGGGCAATCCGCAGACCTGGACACGGACTCCGACCGTGAGCTCTGATCGACGGGCGAGAACAAGGGTCGGCGTGTCTGGACTGCCGGCTCTCGACAACGGGCAACTGGGAGGTACAGTAAACCCATTCGCTGTCTTCTCGTTGTGATATATCACTCCCTGGGTGACGAGCGAAACTCATATCGATCGGGCGGCGATTATTAGTAGAGCGACCTCCGTAAGGAACCCCACATTAAAATGACGCTTCCAACGTGGGGTCCGTTCGGTATGCCTCTGCTTCTAGTCGTCCCCAGGGAGTCCCACGAACTCGTTGAAAGGGTTGTTCGCTAACGCTAACGATGCCCGTTGAGACAAAGTATGTTGGAATTTCGGCGACTTGTCTCACAGCAAAGCTCAGCAGGTGTCCCCTCGAATCGAGTACCGAAAGGGCTCGAAGGACGAGGTTGCGGACGCGCTTTCGTGAGTACCCCAGAATAGTAGTTGGCAGGAGGTAATGCAACCGGGGGAGGACGGGGAGCGCGGTTAAGATGTAAGAAAGTCGTCTTCGGAGGCAAAAGAGAGGCACGGCATGTTCGCTGGAAGGCAGGATAACGACTGGCAGGAGGGGAAACAGCCGGGACTCGTTACAGATTTAGGAATTAGGCTTGGAGTGATGAGGTAAGCAAGTAAGCGCTTGTCGAGGCCCGGCGTGCAGATGGGTTTTTGTCAGTGGGTGTCGGAAAAATTGCGGGAATGGCAGTCGACACCGGGAACACTGGCGGACGAGATTGTCAGCGGATGTCGGGTAAACTAGGTGCCTTCATGTGTGCTTTGCTTAGGGTGGAGTCATCCGGCTATTTTGTCCCACACTTTTATTTTCCTTTTTGTTCACAAGCGCGTGAAAGAGCGTGTCCCTGCAAGCGTCTGTGGTGCTGACTGTGCTATGGCGACATTTTGTTTTCGTCGATTTCTTTGTATTTTCCCCGTGAGCGCGTTGTCGGCATCGGGTACTACAAATGGTGGCATCACCCTAAACGGAAAAACATTGAGGCACCCAAGGGTAAACGGGCGGAAATTGCGGTTGACACAGGGAACGTTGGCAGGCGAGTTAATGAGCACTATGATTTGTAACTGCTGGGCCAAGACGGCTGGTTGCTTCGCGTCACTCCAACAATCGACGAAGGGCACACGGACGACTCTCCTTGAGGGGGTTGTTCCAAGAAAGCTACGAAATGATTTATGTGATTTTTTCTCGACTTCAATCTGGCCGGTCGTGGCAGTGACAGGAAGACTTTTAATAAGGTATGTCGCGTCACGATCTGGCCTGGGATGAGGCGGTAGACATTTGGGTGGCTTGTAGCTGTCTAGCTTGCCTTGAGGCGTGAACGGTTCAAGCGGACTTGCTCGTTGAGCGGCCACCCCCTCCGAGGAGCGATCAGTCTCTAGAGCTCGTATGCACGTGGACGGAACGGGACGCTGACGCTTACATCGAATATGTAGCCATTGCGGAACTTTGGATTCCTTCGCTTCCGCAAAAGATGGACTAGGTTTACAATATCGTTACCTGTTCTGAAGGAAACTCACGCGTTGAGCAACGCAGCTAGTGGTTTTGTCGCATCGCTTGCTCCGAGGTGAGAAGGGCACCCGAGACATAAAGATGCGAGCGTCGTGTCTCGCTTCTAGGCTAACTCGGCGAGATAAAAACGAGGAGGCTTGCCTGGTTCACATCGCTGACTTGCAAGGGTACTACCGTCGTCGCGATGGGGAAGACGTTTAACATGAGGTTGCTGTAGGACACAAGAAATCCCCCGTTCTTGGCGACCCAGAAGCGGGCTCTGGAATGCGGACTTGCTGAGTTAGCCGCATGGTACTAGTACCCGTCGGCAAGCAATTTGGCGGTGGAGGCTATCGTTACTGCCACAATCTGCGGCAGAGTATTCGTTCGTTGTGTGTTGTTTTAACGCTTTGTTCTGCGCAGAATAGCTTCTTGCAAAGCCGGCCATAGACGGCGTAGCCCAGGAAGCCCACCGGGAGGGAAGACGGGCCCACTCATTTTCCCAAGTGCTAAGGGTGGCTGACAGTTGTCCGGCCTGACGAGCGGTTCAGGCGGGCAGTGCTAAGCACGGTGCGACCTCTAAGCGAAACGGGGCAGGTCCGTCCGCGTCGGCCGGAGCAGCTCAGAGCAGGCCCCCTGCTGCATCGCGGTGAATGGGACAGCGAGCGACGGACAGGTCGGCATTGTCTGCCGGCTTCGCTAGCCACCACCACCCGCCGCTTTCGGACGCTGCAACGTGGCCACTCCGGCAACAGCAACAGCGGCCGCCCATGAAGCCCAGCGGCTCCCAGAGGCCCATGAAGTCCCCCGAAGTCCGGTCCTTGGAGGGGGGGGGGGGGGAGTGTGGCAGCCGAGGGTGAAAGACGAGGCAGAGGGCACGTGACAGGCGGTCGGCGGAGAAGTCACGAGCTGGCGCGAGTGCAGTGCGTGCTGCGCGAGGCTGGAGCTGGGCAGGAATGACGGAGCCGGGCTGCCTGTCCTGGCCCTTGGCGAACCCCGCAGCGGTCCACCAACGAGGTTCGAAGTCCGGACCGGTGGAAACGGCGAGCCCAGGGCCTCTGGCCTAGACCACGACGATCCCGGGGTGGTTCCGCAGCGAGACTCGGGCAGTGATAGCCCGGGACAGCCAGCCTATACGCAGCGCTGGCGAGGGAAAGGTGATCCGCAGGCCTGGACACAAACTCCGACTGTCAGCTCTGATCGACGGGCGACAACGAGGGTCAACGTGTCTGGACTGCCGGCTCTCGACGACGGGCAACCGGGAGGTACAGTAAACCCATTCGCTGTCTTTTCGTACTGTAATATCACTCCCTTGGTGACGAGCGAAACGCATAGCGATTGGGCGGCGAATATTAGTAGAGCGACCTCCGTAAAAAAACCACAACCTGCCTACTGGTTTTCTTAGGTCCGTTAATTTGCAAGTGCTTGAGTTTCCCCTACCCCATCATTCGAACAGAATCCACCGCCTGCCGGGCTACTGATAGGGCCCTCTGCTTCGAGGACGTGCTGGAGGCCCTCTGTAACTCCATCGGCGTGTGTGTGACTTCCAAAGGGTCTGCGTTTCACGGCCCCGTCACAAGCTGGGAAGTTCTCCATGGAGGTAAGATGATGAAATAAACCACTCTATGCGTTCAAAGGCAGCCTTCAAAAGTTGTGGGAACCGAATACAGATGCTGATATCTTAAGTAAAAAAATCAAATTATTACATTTTTTATGACTTATGTATCAATATTTTGCAAGCCACATATGACAGTAAAGTGTCACGTGATCTCAGCCTGGTTGCTCAAGGCACTGAAAATCTACCTGTTGCAGACCACTGTGCCGTTGTCAATTATTACATGTTATTCTTTGGCACCGGGGGGATTGGTGACCGAGTGGGCTGTAGTGCGCACGCAGATGGGAGAACAGTGGACGCGAAAGCTCGCGCTGCAGAACCCAGGATCCTATGCTTCGTTTCAGCTTGGGTCCAGACGCAGCCGATGCTACAAGCATGAGCGTGGGCCCTGAACAGTGCCTGTACTGCACGAGCGCGCGTGCTTGGCAGGGACGCTGGAAGCCCGGAGCACGCGCTTGTAGCATCGGCTGCGTCTGGACCCAAGCTAAAACGAAGTATAGGCTCATTCCCAACCACTGCCCTTTTCGATCTGGATAAGCATCGTACCGGCGTGCGGTCGTGTATCACTACTGCGTGGTGCACGTTAAAGACCCCAGGCTTGCCGTTCTATTGTACTGGCTAAATTGCTCATCTACAGCTGGGAGACTCGTCGCCCGATGAGGCAGTCAAGTTCTAGGCTGTATAAACACACACACAACCCAATTCCTTGGCACACTGCTGGTATTGCTGTACTGATATTTTGACGTCCTATTCTTGGTCGTTGAAATGACGACTATGATGCTTGGGTCAAATAACCTGGACAATTGCCTCCTCGGCCGTAGAGTGTCGTTCACTTGCTACTCTCTCTTCTCTTCTGGTTACTGTGGCTCAGATAACAGTCATGCATGCAGTCAGCCCGGTTGAAGTTCTCTTCACCCTACAATCTCACGTCTCTGGCCGATCGTCCTGCTTTCGCGCAAAAGTCGCACACCTCATCTTCTTCGATACTCCCGAATGCGCCTCGGTCGCCCGCTCGGCCGCTTGTGTCAGTACCGTGCACACTGTACTATGACAACCTCATTGACGCGACAAATCTAGCTTCTGTATCAGACCATCAATACGGGTTAGTGTTAAATTTGTAAAGTTGTGATTTGAAAGTAACAATACGAGCTTCCTCCAGCATTTACCAGCAACCAAGCAATAAAAAAACTAAAGCTTTAACTCCCAAGACTAAAAACCCAGGTGTATGAGAGCAGGAGTGACAAGCGTGTAATCGCAGTATATGGAGAGGTGTCGTCGAAGTTCCCAGCTTTAAAATTGTGGTGTTGTGTGAGTTGGTTTCAGTTTAAGGAGTCTCGAAAGAGCAAATAATGCAACGTTCTTTATACTGATTTGCATTCCTTGGATGTCAGGTGCTCAGTAGAAACGTATGGTTACTGATTACCAGCTACGTTAGAAAAGCGATGATGAGAAATATGCACACTGCTGGAATGACAAGTTCATTTATGCATTATGTTGAGTAAAAAATAGGGTGTTTAATATAGTAGGAAGTCTGTACTTGAGTGACTGCATTTAATAGTTGTTTTGACACGATGGCACAGTCCAATGTTCCGCCGACCGAGTTGGGTAGGAAGTTGCATGTTCTTTTAGCTCCGAAAGGCCTACTAGCTATCCCCATTTCTTTTAGTTTATAATTTGAAAGTGATGTCGAGTCTATACTTGTACATTTTGTAAACAGGAAGTATACTAAATTTTATGAACAGTCCCTAGGTGCTAGAGTCGTAAGAAGCATTCTCAATGAGACGCACATATTTTTGGTTTTTGGCGGGTGGTTGTGCCCCAAACTAGATAACAATAATTCAGATGAGAAGAAAATAAAATCTGCTATAAAAGAAACTTAACATTTCTCTGTAGAATAAAACGGTTACGAGAGACTAGTCCAATGACCTTTGACAATCTAGCGCCTAAATCATTTACATGATTATCCCAAGATAAGTACTGATTGAAAACTACACCTAAACTCGTAAAGTTATATACAATATCTATATACTTTGCATTTGCATTTAGGAGAAGGGTCTTGGTTGTAGAAACATTTTTGTTTTTAGGCCGAAAGATGATTGCCTTCGTTTTACTCGCATTGATGTTTGGCGCCTTATCTGATGATAATTTTTGAAACGCTGTTAGGGCCACGTTTGCGCAGCTGATAAGCTCGTCGCCAGTCTCGCCAGAAAAGAAGAGGCTCGTGTCATCCGCGTATATTACGAATTTAGTAAGATGATTTATGTTTACAATATCATTAATGTATATAGTAAACAGTAACGGCCCTAATATGATTCCTTGTGGTAGACCGGATATAATTGCCTTTGTTGAAGACGCGAAACCATTAAGATGAACAAACTGTTTACGGTGACCTAAATATGATTTAAGCAAGAGAAGTACTTGACCTCGAATTCCATGAATATGGGGCTTTTCTAGCAGTAAATTGTGATTTATATAATCAAACGCCTTTGTAAAATCTACAAAAATGCCAAGAGCCGATTTCTTTCTTTCAAAACTTCATAAAATAAATTAGTTTTTGTTCAAGCAACGCAAGTTTGCTGCGTTTGCGGTCCTTGCTGGTCAACTTCTGGTGCATTTGACATCAGCTGTTCTCCCGCCAAAGAGAAATTGTCTGGCTGGAGTGTATTATCTGCTTGCAACCATGAAGTCGCTGGTGACAGGCTGTTTTCTTCCTTGGAAGTAATCTGTGGCAGGACTGGCCGTGGAACTTTGGAGAGCTTACTCCCAAACTTTGAAATCATCGAGCAGGAAGACCTTTTGCCCTGGGTGATCTAGTATTTTTCGTGATTTTGAATATCGTAAGTCACCTTTAGCGTGATGTCCTGGCAGTTTTACACAGAAAAAATTCACCTGGCTCAAGGACCGGCATGCGTGCCACCCCTCTTGTCGTCCACGTACTTTTCTGAGGCGCTGATGTTTCTTGACTCGTTCTCTCAGCTTACTCATTGCTCCTGTCGGATAGGTGTAGAAGTTTTCCGATGGCCATCCGACAATATTCAACTTCGTTCGGGGGTGTCTGCTGTGCAACAAATATGCAGGTGATACGCCAGTGGTTGAGTAAGGCGTTGCACGCTACACTCCGATGTATTCAGTTAGCGCTTCCTCAAGGTTTCGCTGCTCGAGGAGTGCGAGCTGGATAAACCCTTTCATAACTCCGTTGAATCTTTCAATTAGGCCGTGGGCCTGCGGGTAGTATACGGATGAAAAACTTTGACGACTGCCACGTTCCCGTAAGAAATCCTCAAAGTCTGCCGACGTAAATTGGTTTCCGTGATCGAAGACGATCTCAGTCGGATAACATTCACGACTGAGTGAGTCAACAGGAATGTCGTCAGTGTGTCAGAAGTTACAGTACTGGCAAAAGCATTTTCAGGCCAGCTGCCTAAATAATTCATGACGGTTACAAAAAATTGATGTTGCTGTGGTGCCCTCTCGATTGTGCAAACAATGTCAATGCCAATCTTCTGCCAGGGATGCGCGGGAAGTGGTATGGGATGCAGAGGAGCCGGAGATGTCATTGCAGACTTGTCTGCTGTCTAGCAGGTCAGACAACTTCGAACTGCGTGTTCCACTTCGGCATCCATGGCTGGCCACCAATACCACTGTCTCAACCTTTGTTTTGTTCGTACTATTCCCAAATGTGAGTCGTGACACAAGGCGATGACCTTAGTAGTCATCGTAGATGAGACGACAACCCGTTCTCCACGTAGAAGTAAGCCATCCACCTCTGAAAGATCAGATCGCACTTGGTAGTATGGTTAAAAGTCAGAACCTAGTTTACATTTTGATGGCCATGTGTAGAAAAAATGCTTAACTTTTCGAATCACCACATCTGCAGATGTTGCAATCTGGATGTCCTCCTTGGAGATAGGATGTTGAGTTATGGGCCGAAATAACTTCCGCATCTATGTGATCAGGTGATGTGGCAGGTAATGGTAGTCGGGAAAGAGCATCTGCGATGACGTTGTCCTCACCCTTCTTGTAGCACACAACAAAGTTATAGTTCAGCAGGCGTGCAGTCCGTCGAGCGATTCTGAATGGACTGTGACCCGGGCCTTGAGACCTCAATAAGGTGGTAAGTGCTTGATGGTCCGTGTAGTCGGTGAATGGTCTTCCCCAAAGGCACACATGCCGATGTTCTAGAGCGCAAACAGATCCGAGGGCTTCCCGTTCTCCAACAGAGTATTTGCGTCCTCCCGGTGAAAGTGTTCGTGAAGCAAATGCAACGGTTCGAAGGTTGGATCCGCTAGCTTGCTGGAGGACAGCGCCAATTCCGTATCCAGATGCGTCTGTAGTAACAAGTACTGACAATTCTGGATTGAACATGGAGAGTGCTTTGCAGTTGGAGATCAGCACTTTAATGCTCTCGAAGCACACTGCGCTTCGTTTGTCCACACGAATACCTTCTCACCACGCAGTAGATCTCTCAGTGGTTCAACTTCGTCCGAGTAATTACGAAGAAATCTAGAGTAGTATCCTGCAAGTGTTAAAAAGGAGCGCAGGGAATGAAGATCCGTTGGCACAGGTGCGTCGTGTATTGCTTTGACGGTCGCTTGCCCTGTGGCACAACGGAACTCGAAATGAACTCATCGGATTAGCTAACGGAAACACGAACCGAATCGTGGCGATGACTGCGACAGTTTGAAAACCAGGCGCAGAGGTGCGGGCTGAAGCCATGCAGGGCCAGCTTGTGTAACAATAATGCGTGATTTACCCGGTCGAAGGCTGTTCGACATATCAAAGAAAATCGCGTCAACCTGACCTCTTCCGGAAACCACTGGAGCGCAGTAATTCAAAAATGAGCATAAATTTGATTCTACGGACCTGCCCTTCAAAAAACAGTGCTGGAATTCAGATATTCTTCTGTTCAAGTAAAATTAAATCCGCTTATGCACTACTTTTGCGAAAACCTTCGCGAAGCTTCATAACAACAAAACAGGTCGGTGATTATTAACTTTAAAAACAGGAACAACTACCGAGTATTTCCAGAGCTCAGGAAAGTTAGCCTGAGTTAGGGACAAGTTAAAAAATGAAATCCGTTTACAACTCCCTGTAACACCGAATTAGAGCGCAGCTCTTGAGGAGGAGGAAGGGAATATACAGAGAGGGGACTATGCCCCTCCTCCTCTTCTGCTCGCCTCCCATATAGGGGAAAATCTTCCGCTAAATTTAAGCGGAAACAATTCCCCGCTACATTTAGCAGGGACTTTTTTTCCAGTAGATTTAACGGGGAATTTTTTCCGCAAATTTGGTGGGAAACTCTCCGCTAAATTTGGTGGGAAATTGTTTCCGCTAGATGTAGCGGGAATTTGTTCCGCTAAATGTAGCGGAAAAATATTTCCGTTAATATTAGCGAAAAATGTGTCCGCTAGCGGGGAAATTTTTTTTCTAAATTTAGCGGGGAAATTTGCCGCTAACTTTAGCGGGAAAAATGTTTCGCTAAATTTAGCGGGAAAAAATTACTGTTAAATTTAGCGGGGAATATTTCCCGTTCAATTTAGTCTGGAAATGTTTCCGCTAAATTTAGCGGGGAAATTTTTCGCTAAATTTAGTGGGAAAGTTTATCCACCATGCACCGCGTGCTTACGCCGACGCCGACGCCGACGCCGACGCCAACGCCGACTCCGACGCCGACGCCGCTCAAGCCGAAAACGGGCGCCTAAGAGCAGCGCTCAAATATGCTTCAACACAGGCACAAAAAGAGAGGAGCAACCCTTAATAATAAAACTAGGTATGCCATCAATACCGGTGGATAATTTAGTTTTAAGTTTTCTTATGGCCACTAATATGTCGTCATCGTTAAACTTAAAAGTAGGCAGAACTTGCCCACACTGAATACCAACGTCACTAAAAGCGCCACCTTATTGTGCCGGCGAAAAACAAGAACTAAAAAATCAGCAAAACGATTTGCGATTTCTCCTGGTACACAGTGATAACCAGCATCATCACAAAGACAGATATTTGGTCGATTTTCCCGCAAGTGTTTCTAGTGAAGCGCGAGAACGTCTTAGAATTTTTAGCCAGACTATATGTTTAATGCCATTTAAGTACAACCGGTTATCTTGTTCCGTAAAGTGTTTTGACCAGACTACGATATATACTGAACTTTTGATACCATATCTGCAATCCTGATTTCTTAAACATGCGATGATAGTGTAGTTTCTTTCGGTATGCAATTTTTAAGTTTTTTGAAAACCAACTCGGATAATCAGAGGAGCGCGCCAGTTGTTTTGGAATAAATGCCTCGAGTGCGCCTTTGACATTTGAGGTTATTTTTATAGTAGCCGAGTCGACTTCACTGTCTTTAAAGACTTCCGACGAGTCATATTGCTCCAGGAATTGGTACAGTCCAAGATAATTGCCAGGAAAATGCGAGTATTCAACCGAATTATTGTTTACTTTTTGCCTGCACGATATGCAGAATTTCGTGGTAAAAGGAGGGTGTTAAGTATCAACAGGCTCTAAAGGGTTCAAAGCGAGAGTCGTAATCTCTAGCGGGGCGTTCTATAAACACATGTCAAGTAGATTTCCGCAAGAATTGAAAAGTGTGTTACACTGACAACAATTTAGAAAGCTTAAAACGGAAAGCAAATAGTAAGTTTTTTTAGAAGTCACGCTTGCCGTAAAAGAAACGGTACCCGCTGTCCAGTCAATCCCTGGCAAATTAAAGTCGCCATATATCTGGAAGCGATACTTAGTAAAATCTACCGTTTTCTGAAGTGACTCGAAGTGTTGAATGAACGCTGCGTCATCATACGAAGGAGGGCAATAGTACTTGTCAAATAAATAGTTGTAACGATCACTCACTGGAATCTCAACCCAGACACACTCCGGATAAGATTCTAAATCCACCCTTCGGTGGGATTTAACTACACACTTCACTGCAGTAAGCACACCACCCTCAAAATTCATGCCCGATGTATAGTAGTCTCTATCCTGACGATACACAAAATAACCTGAGGGAGAATAACTATTATCAGAAATGCCGGCGCAGAGCCATGTCTCCGTTAAACAAACTAGATCAAAACAGCTCCACAGAATATTCGAAATAAACTCGGAAGACTTTGAACGCAAACCACGCGTATTCTGGTAGTACACTTCGAGCGTTTTAAACATTTTCAGCTGCTAAAGGCTCATCCACAAAGACTAGAGCTGTCCAGCCTGCCGAGAAACAGGTAAAATATAGAGCCTTCTGGTCATAACTCCGGTTTATTCAAAGACTCTTCCCGTTAATGAATTTAGAACTATTGCTCTTGTGCACCTCAGTACGCAATCGCCTCGTACACTCTTTACTTTCTCGCTTCTGTTTTTGTATCCTTGCTGCATAGGGATGCCCCTCTGGCGCATATGGAATGGCTGGACCGGTTGATAGCATTTCATAAACATTTTTAAAGCATGAAATGCTTTTTAACGGAACCCCCAATCCCAAAATATCGTCCGCCCGTCCGTCCATCCATTCGTGCATCTCCTGCTAAATTTAGAGGGGAAACTGAATTGGTGTGTTGGTCACGGGACGTCAATTGACGTCAGGTGACCTGACGTCACGTGATACACCAATTCAGTTTCCCCACTAAGTTTAGCGGGCAAATTGATTTCGCGTAACCTGACGTCATTTGACCTAACACCGATTCAAGTTCTCCGCTTACCTTAGCGGCAAATGAACGTAACGTCACACGACTTCACATGACCTGTACACCAATTCAGTTTTCCTGCTAAATTTGACGGCTGAATGATGTCACGTGAGCTAGAAATCAGGTGACCTAAACACCAATTTTGTTTTCCCACTATATATTGTGGTAAAATTGATGTCACGTGGCTTAATGTTTCGTGACCTATACACAAATTCACTTCTCCTCCCAATTTAGTTAGAAGTTTGACGCTGTTTGATCTGACCTCAAAATATCTGTACACCAACTTAGTTCCAGGCTCAATGTACCGAGGAATTTAATAAGAATAAAAGTGCTTCACTTTCCTCAACAACGGCTTAATGTCTTTTAAATTATTTCGAACGGTCACACCTTGAATACTGTATTACATGCATTGTAGAACTTTGGAAATTATGGTCGCTGCGAATTGATTTCAAAACAAACTTCTGCCCTTTGGCGTTCGTGGCAAATGTTCTGAGAAAATACGGGAAGAGGTTCGTGTTCCGGCCTAGAGAATTTAGCGGGCCTTAGTATTCTGAGTGTTTTAGTTGTGAGTGGCAGGTAACTAAACGCATGAATATAGCCGAGGCTCCTTCCGGAAGAGTGGACCAAACTTTAGCTGTGGCTACATAGTTTGCTTGCCCTCTTTGAATTCTGGGCGAACACTGTGGGGGAGCACAAGTGTCAGCGCCAGAAAGACACAATGGTCGCTTGCTGTTCGTATCTCTCGCAGCGTGCGTATTGAGAGGTTACTGGTGAAATCTTTCTATTCAAAAATCAGTGCAAGTGTTTCTTTTTCAAGAGTATACTTTTGATGAGCGACCATAAACCGACGCGACGCGAAGAAAATGGGCCTTTCTTCGCCTATTAAACCTCGGTGTTAAAAATGCAGCTCAAATTTTAAAGGCAGCTGATTTGACGCTTAACAAAAGTTTTATCGTAAAGTCGTCATGCATAGGGGAACCCCTCTGCAAGGATGAAGCTCCGCATGAAGCTCTGTAACTTTTTTACTCGTTGTGCCCTTTGCGATTGCTTCTACTTTACTTTGAGCGGATGGCGACTGTTGTTGTCAAATGAAGTGTACCTAATATTCCATCTTCAAAAAGAACAAAAACTTGCAGGTTTCAAAATCCACTTTTAAAACCACATCTGTATGCCGTTGATGAGCACTTTTAAGGTTTCCCCTATGCTCTGCGTTATCCACTCGCAGTTATGAAAACTCTAGCCAGCTTAGACTATCATGTGCCTCCCTCGGGCCTCAAGGCATATTTTTATTTCTCGTTTGAAACTTGCTGATGCTGATGATACGCCACAAGGTAGTCTATTTTACTAAAACAAACTTTTGTTTGAATTGATTGTTACATACGTTCTGAAAGTTCGCGATAGCACAACCTTCTGATAAGCATCTTTGAGATGCAATTCTTGGTGAACCTGATTGCTCCGGAGGACTTGGTTCACAGCTCTTTATCGCTCAAGATAGTGCAAGTTTTCACTCGAGCAGCTGTGTTTACGGTAAAATATCCGCACATTAACCCTCGACCGACTTACTTGTGTCATGAAGCAGTCGGATGAAACGGCATTAAATGTAATGGCTAATGGCAAAACGTCGACAGGAACTAGGACACGCGACAGCGTGAAGTAGGACACAAGCGAACCTTATTTCAACAGGTTTTAATAAACCATGATAGTTAACGTAAATGGAGAAACATGCGCTGACATCTAACTGCCGCTGCGATACGTCGGCGGGCTCATGTCACTGTTCAAGCTGCGAACTGAAACTAATGATGCAGTTTTTTTTCTTATTCACTTTTGCCTTGCCGTATTTAGGTGATCATTCACGGTTTTCCTACCTTTGCTAATGCCGCATGACTTGGCACTTAGCTTCGGCTGAAAAGACCGACGCTAGGTGACCATCGTTCTTGTATTTAGGACGTCTAGTGTTAGCATATCTGCCTGTACACAAACCACGTGGCTCCCTGCACCGCAAACAGCGCAACTGCTTTAGAGCTTGCGCAAATTAGTAGGTTGCTTCAACAGCGGACGTCGTCGCAGCCTTATTGATGGTCATGGAATTTTTCGCAGCTGCTTCCATGGCTACAACAACCTCGATCTCTTTTTCAAAAGTATTTTAGCTCTTCAGAGGTCGGACATGTATCAGGTTTTTATTTACCCGTCAGAGTAGCCGAACTTAAAGCCTGCCGTTGAGTACATCCTCAGTGTCGGAAGAGTTCGCTAACTATCCAGAGTGACTTAATGAAGTAGGAGTCATGTTCTAGTTGAGGTTGACAAACCCTCGTGTTGAACTTCAGACGCCCTACGGATTTTGAGTGGCATAATCTCCATATACAACCTTAATACCTTGTTGACAAACACAGTCCTCTAAAACATTTCACCTATCTCACCGACCAGTTTCCCACAGCAACATTTTTCACCATATCTGTTTTTTTTTCTTTTCATCTTAGTAATATTCTCGAATCTAAATGGTTTATTTTGCCCCTTTTCAGAACGGGACTCCGAGAACCTTACCTTATGAAGCACAGCTTTCATCTTTTACATATGACCTTCATACTATACTTGATCGGCGTTCAAACGTAGACTGCACCTTACTGGACTTTTCAATAGATATTCATGAGGTATCTCGAAAATTTTACAATTGAAACTCAGTAAACCATACATTAATTCTAGCGTGCCAAACGTGATATATTCCGGTTCTGACTGAAAGCCGGAAACTGGTACCGCCATAGCTTTTTATTTGAAATCTTGTTTCTGTGATTTCAGTGAGACCAAGATGGCTTAGCTTTGGTTCTATCATTTAATAATGATGGCTACCTCCACCTTCTAAAAAAGTCTTTGTTTGTTCCCTTCAAAGTGGCTTACCGTGGTTGAAAACTGAGACTTGTCGCTCCAAAAGTCTCTACGAAAAACTTCTAAAGACTTCTTTGTTGTCATATACTGAATCTCAGGTTTTAACATGTCATTACACAATCGTTTGCACATTTTGATAGCCAGGTGCTCAGATTCCTACCTAACTAAAAACGATATTAACGCAGCTTCTCTTTGGTGGGAGTCGCGGTCGATGGAACTGAACTGAACTGAATATAAATCTATGCGGGTATCTCAATGTACACACCGAAGCCGGACAACTATATTCAGGGCATCTAATTTAAACTAGCTTCTAGTTACAAGCGCTTACGAGTTTGTAGCAGGTCCGACCTCAAGTAGGCAACACACAAAGAAAACTTACATTGCCAACCGCATGCTAGCATATTTGAAGAACCATTATTGATCAGACCTGATATGACTGGAATTTATCCTATATAAGACGTATATACCGACCTCAACTTGGAGTTTGGGTGATCCTAATCAGGTTAATCATCCTAGCTCACTAATCACACCTAGTTGAAGCCATATGATAGGCTCACCGGGCAGATTGGATGAAGAAAGAAAAAAAAAGATGCAGTACGCCGTCTTGGACAGTCACGACTTTACTGATAGTACAAATCTCTGCAGCGCGCTTTTTCTACGATTGCAAAAGTCAATGTAATCTTAGCAGTTATATAGCAACGTAGAAATATGATTTCGTGATCATATAGACGTGGCGATCGTTGAGGAATGCTAAAGCTTTATCACTTTTAACATGGTGATAAATATCGTCAAAACGTCGGCCTCCTTCGTTCATACCTTTAAATACAGTACGCACCAGTAATACGTTGAACTTGAGCACTCGCATGGAATGCTCAAAATAAGAAATCTGGGTGATGTTGGAGGACACAAATACTAAGAAAGCGCCACAATAGTCGAAGTAAACGAATGACGACGGCACGAGCGTTTCTGCTGTCTTGAGGGGGCCACCACAACATCGCCGCACGAGTAGATGCATCTTCCCCTTCCAGGACGCGCTGCGTTATCGTCGAGACACACGATGAAAATTCAGTCAAGGAAAGCTTCTACGCAGAACGATGAGCTTCCACCACGCCGACCACGTCGACGATCACCACCGACGCCATGTTTTTTTACCAAAGCAGGAACCACGACCGGCGCAGGCGCAGTCTGATCATTCTCTTGCTTCATATACCACACGATAGATGGCGGATGGCTCAGATCATTAAAACATTCGTCAATTTTGTCAGCATCGCGTAATTCTTTTAAGAAACATTCGCCGGATATTTATTGTTTATGATCGCGGTGCTGGTAAGATAGGCTCTTATCCAATAGGCGACTTGGATTTTGCAGACGTGCATCGGCACTGCAGGTGCACGCAGTGAAAATTGAGACGGCTTTCGAAGGAAAGAAGGTATAAAAGAGTCCGCTTTTCTTTTAAAAGTTCTATAGCGAATCTTTTTTATTGAGCTCTATTTTTTGTGTTTTGGGCTTCTTTTCACACCTTTTTACGACGTGCGGTGGAGAAAATTCGACTTCAAAATCGTTTCATTGTCCCTTAAGTTTAAGTCCGGACTCAGTCGACGCAAAGATCTGATGGGATCAATCAAGCAGCGTCAAAATCGGAAGTCATTGGGCCTTTTCATTATGATTGGTTCAGCGATAATAGAGCACGTACAGAAACAGAAGGAACACAATGATGATGCCCTTTAATCAGCTGTTTGATTGGTCTCATCAGCTCGTGGCGTCGACTACGTCCGGTCTCAAGGTAAAACGAAGTATAGAAACAAGAAAAGGAAAATGTAAGTATACATTTTTTTTGTTTTTTGAAAGAACGTGTAACGACTAACGTAACTACGTTACCCTCTACTAAAAAGAAGTAATGTATGTACGTTATTCGTTACTGTTTTGAAGATGCAACGAGTACGTTACTACGTTACAAAAAAAGTCACGCGTTTCCGGTAACGCCGTTGCTTGTCACACGTTACCCCCAACGCCGCACAGTTGAATGTACATGAGTGAGCACACAACTGAACGAAGTA
>JAZHYW010047313.1:0-48122 GCA_037355805.1 Ixodes ricinus
TTCGTTCGTTCGTTCGTTCGTTCAAAATGGGTTTTTGGACATATAGCCTCCTGTGATATAAAGAGGGCTATGTATTATACAAGAGGCTATGCCCAATAGGGCCACAATGTCCTGTGGTACAACCGCGCCCCCAATCCATGACCAGAAGGTATACGCGTTGGCCGCCGACTGTACATTGTGCATTTAATTGCACGCTATACTTCGTTTCAGCTGACCGTGTCCAGACGCAGCCGACGTTACACTCTCAGAAATAGGGAGTGTAGTACTCACACCCCTTGTCCCATATAATACACCCCAAAACTTCAGTTCAACGTTCAGCGCACTGACATTGAACTGAAGATACCAACTTTCACGAGCAGCTTGATGGCCGAGTGGTACAACTTGTTAGAATGGCTAATAAAAGTACTTGTTCATGACAAAAAAAAATTGAATTAGTTGGAGAACAGAGTGCCATGTAACTTTTCACACAAGCGTTTTTAGGTTGTACATTAATCATACTCAAATTTCGCAAATGCCAATTTCTAAATATATACATATATACATATTACTTTTTTTTATGTGCGGGAGGAAAACAGAAGCAAACCTTCATGTTGACACTGCTACTCACATATCGTATACCACACACTCCCGGATCTGCTTGATCTGCTCTAAGGGTGTTAGTCTCTAAGAAGCTTTCAAGGAGCTGCGCCGCGTGGTGCCGTATGTGAGCAGGAGTTTCAACCCGACTTGCTTACTTGTTTTCCTTTTCTTGCACTTTTTCCCAAAAGCATGCACTCCTCAAAATTTGAGTGTGATCAATATGCACCACATAAAAATACTTTCCTCAAAACTTTCCATGGTACTCTGTTCACTGGCTTATGTATATATCTTTATTTATTTTTTTAACGCCCAAATAGCGTTTTAGGAGAGTTTGTTTACAGCTTATGTGTGACTACAGGCGCGTTGATACGCGGTGTAAGAAGAACAGGATTATTAAAAATAATACACGAGTATACTTCCCCAACAGTTGAAGTATTACGACAGAATCTACGTATACATTTCTGGGTATAATATTAATTGAGGACGATGCATGGTCAGCTCAAGTGTGTTCATTGTTGCTGGCAGGGCCCACATATCTCTTTAACTTTCTTACAGTGCAACCTTTAACATGTTAGAATTAAAGAAGGTTAAAGAGACGGCATATCATGCGTATGTCAAGCCAATATCAAACTCATACAGTCAAAATTCCAGAAAAAAAAATATAGGTAACAAAACTGAGTTCGTCTTACGGCATAAAAGATATTTTATTCTCTTTTATCCTGTTTACCGATCACCAAACATGAATTCGTGCTTTGTCGTGCTTGCGTCCACTCCATTGCTTTCCTTAAATATAGTATATACCAACTGCAGATAAGGTTCGGCCCGTATCCCACGGGGACAGATCTTTTTAAACGCCCTTTCCGCGTTCGGGTCATTAAGGCATGCAACTCATTACCGGCGGAAAAGGCGTGCCGCGAGACAGCGGATCATTTCTGTAAAGGCTTTTCCTCCGGCAGAAAATATATATGCGGCGCGAGAGTAAGGAGAGAGGGAAAGGAGAGCGCACGCGGACGTCAAAACGCCGAGCTCTGGTTGGAATAATTAGTGGGTAGACCGGAAGCTAGCAACCAATTGTAGCTGGCTTTAGGTCTAGCCACTAATCATTGGAATCGGAACTCGGCGTTTTGAAGACCCCTCGCGCTCTCGTCTTCCTCGTTCTCCTCCGTTTCAGGGCGCGTATACACACCCGTTTACAACCCGCGTCTGCCCATACCAGGTGTGGGCACTGCGCATGCGCGAAAACCATATTCCCGTGAAGTGAAGCGTCTACGCATGCGCCGTGGCGACAGCAGCGCCATCACAGCAGCGTGACGCCAGAGTCGCGTGTTAATGTGTAAATTTTGTTAAACTAAAAAAAAAAAAGGCATGAAGTTTTTTTAGATATTTATTTGAAAAGCGTCATCGCGTTTGGATACTGATCTCCACTGGACGACGGGTTATTAGTAATTGACATCGTAAGCAGCTTGTCCTGGAAGCGAGTGTTTGGCAGGCTTTCACTCTTCCGTGCGTTGGTCCGAACAGCGGCCAAGGCGTTGGATTGTTTTCGTGCTATTTCAAAAGAGCCTGCTTGTTGCGCAATGACAGCGCGCATGCAGCAGACACCAGAAATCTTCCGGGAAGCTATTTGATTTATTTTGGGATTTTACAGGGTGTTTCCGAGCAATATATTCGAGCGTAAAATTATTGTATAAATAAACCAATGAACTGGTGGTGCATTTACCATATCCTTATTCAATGAGTGTCGAATTTAGAGAAAAAATATATAATAATAAAGAAACACCTGTTTTTTTGGGTTTTTTTTTTCTTTCCCGATGCTCAAGGAGGAAAACGGCAAAAACCGTCTGCTTGACACTGCCACTCACACATGGCACAATTTAAAGCATAAACATAAAAACTTATTTGAGATGAACACCTGCAAGCATATCCAGCAGATTCTAGCGTGTGTGGTACGATCTGTGAATAACCTGCGTTAACCAAACCTTTTTTTTTTTTTTTTTTTTTGTGAGCATAGGAAAAAAAAAACACGATTTTTTGAGGATTACATTTTCTTCCTGAAACCCACTCGAGAAATTTAGGTACGATAAATGCAGCACCTAAAGACACCTTAGTGAAAAAGTTTCAATGCACTCCGTTCGTTGGTTTATTTTTACGAATTTTTTCTACGCTCAAAGGTCGCTCAGAAACGACATGTATATAGTTGATCAACTGTGCATGTCCCACGTTTAAATGTCT
Source organism: Ixodes ricinus (assembly GCA_037355805.1). NCBI lineage: Eukaryota > Metazoa > Arthropoda > Arachnida > Ixodida > Ixodidae > Ixodes > Ixodes ricinus. The sequence goes on from JAZHYW010047313.1 coordinate 2,812, forward strand.
CATTCTCGGGATTAATGCTAAAGGGGATTATTAAAACGCACTTAAGAACGCAAGAAAGCTGAGCAGACGCCCGACTTCCGGGACAGGCATCAAACTTCCTCTGTGGCTTCACTCGCGTCCGGCTCAGAGAGCGGCTCAGTGGGTTTGGAGGGCGATATGTTGTGATACAATAAGAAATCAAAGAGAGGCAGAACAAATCGTTCTGCATCACGCAGCTGCGGAAGGCCTCGGTGGCTTCCTCGGTTCTCCTTGATGCCTCGCTGCAGCGACGGCAAAAGAGAGACAACGAGTCGCTGACGGCGGAAATGTGGTCTCGGTTATCGCCCGACGGCGCTCGCTCAGACCGGAGAGGTTCTTCCGTGGCCTGTGTGAAGGACGTGAGATAGAAAGGCGTGAGGCACCCATATTCCCTCTCCCATCGCGACTCAAGCTGGCATGGCATGAGGTACCTGGGTTTCTCTCGTGTCAAGTTCATCGCAGCCGACGTCCGTAAAAGAAGTTAGAGAGTATCGAGGTTAAAGGGGCCCTGCAATCATATTTAAGCGTCTACCTTTTTTGCGGTTTCCACGTCCCTCGGGGTTCGGGCAAGCCAGCGGGCACGGAGAGAGTAACTAAATATCAGGGCGTCATATTTTAACCGGACGACGCGGAAACCTCCTCCACCTACGGGGGGCGACCCGCGGTACCGAAAGCGCCGAATATCTGACGTCTTTGGTCCTGGGCTTACTACTGGTCAGAGCCGCTAAAAGTTTCGTTTTAGTCGAAGTACAAAATATAAGTGGCGCGAACCGTTTCAATTATTTATAAAAGTAGTTTTTGTTCAGTATTTTAGATCAGAAAAGAAACAAATGCAGTTTATAAAGTACGGAAACAAGAAATGACCCGTCGACATACCCGCCACCAAGCGGTGGAAAAGGCGGCGCATACTAGAAAGGGGTAGTGGGATCAGGCGCCGACACGGAAAGGTCCCGGATGTACACGGCCGCGCTGCGGTCGTATGGACGGGAGGATCCGACCGGCTCCGAGCGTTCTGAAGGCCTTCGGCGAAAAGCTCTGTCTTGCGGTTCGGGCGTTTCGCGGTATGGCAGCGCTAAGTGGCTCCCATTCTGAACTGATCTTTACCCCGTGTTTGCTGTCGTTTGTGGCGAATGAAGTGTCATGCCGAATTAGTGTTTAATCGCGCAGCAAATGCAATGAGAGCCGCTCTGGCTGCCCTCTGCATACAGCCTATCCAGAACATGCTTTAGTGGCGCCCTCTTGCGCCGTCGACACGCAGTGCGGCAGCCGTGAGCGCTCGCTGAGCTCACTACAGCTCCTCTGGTTTACGGCCACTCAAGCAACCAAGGACGTCATGAGGAGGTGATTTTTTGCTTGTTTTTGTGGTCTTAATTTGCCTATAACTTTTAAAATAATGCGAAATTTGAGAAAAGAAAAGTTTCATCATATTACCACGTTCAGTGCGCTCAGGTTCGGTGCAAATTAAAAACCAGTAAAAAAGTCCTTGCAGGGCCCCTCTGTCAAACGAAATATCGCGGGATTCGATTTAACAGGAGGAACCACTATTCATGATCAGTATGCAATTGCAGAAAAGTTTGGGGAAAATGGGTATCGTTTACACTCAACAAACAGTCAGAACGAGTGGCCACGTGATCCGGCGCTGAATGTGCGATTATACGTACCCAGTGTTGATCTCATCTACTTGCTAAAGTTGGCAATGCACGCGTGACGTGTGATGTGCTTCGGATTAAGTTGAATACATATCGTTATTACAGTAGCGATTGGACGCAAGCCAAACCCCCGAATGTCCACCAAAGCATTGATATTAACCGAGCCTAAAGGGCGATTCACACACCTGCGTTGAGTCCGACCGACTACGAGGGTTGCTATAGGCAACAGCCGACGCAACCTGTGTGGTCATAGTGACCCTCGCACTTTGGGTGACCACCTTCCTGCTAGCGAAATGCGGGACACGCCGGTGGGGGGGGAGGGGGCGGAATTTATGAACAAGCACACCATGAACCGAGGCTCTGTTAACACATTTAATATCATGTGCTGTTTATACACCTGCAAATTGTATTGCAGCAATTAGGCTAAAGTAATTTTCACTCCCAGTGATATATTTTTTATGCCAAATATGTGATTAATATGTGTCGAAGTTGAAAGCATTAAAATCAACTGCAGCAGAACTCAATGCATCAAATGAAATTAAGAAACAATAAATCTTTTTCGCGTTATTGTTTCCTGTCAACGCTTACTTTTATCAACATGGCCCTACACAAATTTTTAACATCATGTTCTTTTTCGACCGTTGTGAGTTGCAGGATTTTTGCCTCATGTGGCTGTCTTCACAAAAAAAAAAATATCCACAGCAACTTTTTAGCATTGACACAGCGATTTGAAAATAATTACAATATTTTATATTTAAACTTTTGGCGATCAATTTTTCTTACAATATTTTGCCACTAAGAGGAGAGGCACAACGGCGCATGCGCGTCGGGACTCCTGCAAGAGCGACGGTCGCTTCCCGCAATGCTTGGATAGAAAATGCCGTACCATTGCGATTCACACGATTACCAGCGACCTCCGCGCTTCCCCGTGCCCCGTTGTTCGGCAGCACCATGAGTTGCAGAGTGAATTTTACGACAGTATGAAATGCGGGACATTTTGAAGATTTGGGAATTTCTTGCGGGACGCGGGACACGAGCCCTCAATGCGGGACAGTCCCGCGAGTCGCGGGACGGGTGGTCACCCTACTCGCACTCAGTGCACTAAAGTGCTTTAAAAAAGGAAAAAAATTACACCATCTTCCCGAGGGGAACCATGGGGTGATGCGGAGCATCGCGGATCGTTATTAACGGTGTTATTAACGGTCATACATAGTGGAACCTGAGACTGAGGTATGCAAGGAAAACTTCGAGGACGAGAAAAAGAGGACTAGACACCGTCTCAAACGCAGCTAAAGATTTTTATTCCGTGCCCTCCTTATATATACATCCTCGATGTCGCCAAACTTCCCATAAACCGCAAAGACCTCAATAGGGTTCACTTTGACACAATAGTACAGACAATTGAAACCTCACAGCAACCAGGGATCACTTCGGTCACAAGCCATCCAACTGAGAACAACAGGGGCACTCAAAGAAACAAAACCACGAAACCGAAAAAAAGATAAGGACGTCATTCTTTCCTCGCTCTACTAATCCACACTCACGCACAGTGGTGTCACATTCACGACAAATGACATAGGTCCAGAACATGCAATTGCAGAAGGTACTGGACGATACAATTGTTTGCACATTCAAAGATGGGCTGTCGGCTACAATCGAAGGTTTAATCAGAGCAACGGCCCCGGAGCTGAGGTTCACCATAGAAAAGCCGAACAAAGGAGTTCTGCAGTTCCTAGACTTGAGAATTCACTTAGAGAATGGGTTGTGCTGGGAGTATGGGAAATTGTCACCCAAACCGATATTGCCAAGGCAGAGTTGTCATTCAAAAATTGTAAAAGCAGGAATCGTGAAATCTTTAATTAAAAATTCACTAAAAAAATCATGCATCCATTTCATGGATCAGGCATTAAAAAGGCAATACGAGAGGTTGGAGGATGCGGGGTATGAAGAAGCGTTCGTAAGTAGACAGCTGGCGATTGAGGTCAGTGGCAAGAAAGTGGTAAGGAATGTAAGGAACCGTAGCGCAGTTGTTCCTTACTTCCATGAGATATCCCACAATTTAAAGGCTTGTGCCAGACGGTTTGGAATAGATGTAATATTCTCTTCGGATTTCAAATTGAGTAGGTTGACACCTTTCCAGAAGGCAGAGGCGGAATGTCCGAAAAAACATCATGAGAGATCGGTTCCGTGTGACAATGGCGTTGTTTACGAAATACCTCTAGAGTGCGGGTTTAAGTATGTAGGCCAGACGTCAAGGTGCCTCAATGATAGACTTACGGAGCATAAGCGCAACGTTAAGAACAACGCACCAAACTCAGAAATTGCTAAACATTTACAGGAGTGCAATAATTGTGAAGCAAAGTGGTCGGAAACAGAAGTGTTACACAGGGAAAGGAATGACGTAAAACGGGTAGTCAGAGAGACGATCCGGATAAAAGCGTCAGGAAACTGCATTAGTCAGCCATCCATGGTCCTCACGGATGAATCAAAGGCGTTTCTCAAGATTTAACCGGTTGTTTTTTGTGTAGACGTGTTTCCTTCAGCATTTTTTTTTTTGTATGTTAAGCGAGGGAGGAAAGATTGCCTTTCTTATCGTTAGTGGATGTCCGGTTGCTGATTTCGTTTCGCTGGAAGGCCTTTGTTGTTTTCAGTTGAATGGTTTGTGACCGGAGTGTACTGTAGATCTGTGAGCTCGGTGCAATTGTGGTGAATGTGAACCCTTTTGAGTGATCTGTGGATTAGTAGAGCGAGGAAAGAATGACGTCCTTATCTTTTTTTCGGTTTCGTGGTTTTGTTTCTTTGAGTGCCCCTGTTGTTCTCAGTTGGATGGCTTGTGACCGAAGTGATCCCTGGTTGCTGTGAGGTTTCAATTGTCTGTACTATTGTGTCAAAGTGAACCCTATTGAGGTCTTTGCGGTTTATGGGAAGTTTGGCGACATCGAGGATGTATATATAAGGAGGGCACGGAATAAAAATCTTTAGCTGCGTTTGAGACGGTGTCTAGTCCTCTTTTCTCGTCCTCGAAGTTTTCCTTGCATACCTCAGTCTCAGGTTCCACTATGTATGATCTACACCAGCTCGCCTGCACTTTGACCATCTTTTCGTTTATTAACGGTGTTAGTAACGTTGTTAGTAACGTTGTTAACTTGCGTGTTATTACGTTGTTAACTTGCGTTGGTTACCACACATCGCGTGAACGTTGTTGGAAACTCCGCGATGCTCCGCATCACCCCATGGTTCCCCTCGGGAAGATGGTGTAATTTTTTTTGTCTTCAGTGGACGTAGCGTTGCTGTTAGTTTGTGGGGTGGTGCTGACGCTTGCTTGCGCCAACCCACTAACTGACGGGACTGTTGCTTCCATCACACTTCATCGGAAGAACGGAGTGAAGTGGAGTCAACAGCGCTGAACTGAACGCGCGCAGCGCGCTACCGCTGCTTATATTCACACTTGAAGGAGAGGAGACTAGAGGAGGAGAGTTGCGCATGCGCGCGCGGTGTGAGTAGAAGCGAACGCACGCGAAGTGCACGCAGTCGGTAGAGAGAGAGAGCGGAGAGAGTAACGCGCAGCTGTTGGAGAGAGGGAAGGAGGAGAGTTGCGCATGCGTAGTGTGAGTGCGGACTACGACGCCGACGCCGCGGGACATAGACCCGAGCAAGAGATGCTCCGCATCTAAAAAAGTTTTTGGCGCTACATTGTGTAATAAGTGTCAGTTAACATCTATATCTAGTTCTAGATTACAATATCAAATCAAATCAAATCAGTTTATTTTTCACCTTGTACAAAGAAGATGAAGGAGCTGTGGAAAAAAGCTACAGCATTGCAGCTTGACGAGTCCACAGACCCTTAATATTGGCAGCTAAGCAGCATCGTGCTAAAGTATTCACAGAAAGAAGAAAAAAAATAGGCGGGAAGAAAAGTAATCTGAACAATACATTGCAACAACACACTCACAAAAAAAAATCATTGTGATTATAAAAGTTTAGGGCACACACATTTAAAAAACAAAATCATACTCTCTCGGTTTCATACATTCTACGGAGTTCACTGTACTTACAGGTAAATAAATCAAAATGCACAAGATGATATCTATTTAATAAAGACGGTAGTATAAAGCTTAAGCAATCTTTTCCATAGTTCGAACGAGGTGTACGCACTACCCAATTTTCTCTATGTCTTGTTGAGTAACTAGATATGTTCTTTATTTGAAGATGAGCAAGATCACGTAAGTTAGTAATATTGTTTCGTGTTTCTAATTTATACCTCAAACTTAATCGATATCTATACAAGTTGGACGCTCTAATCACATGGGAGCGGTAGAACAAGTTAGTACTTGGCGCTCCATAAGGCTCATTGTAAATATGCCGAAGACATTTTTGTTTGTAATATATGAACAAGTTGTAGGTTTGAAAATGTTGTTGTTCCCCATACCAATTGACAATAGTTTAGATGAGAGTAAAAGAGCGAATTATAAAGGAGTAACTTAATTTTTGTGGAAAGAAGGTATCTAATACGACCTATAATGCCTGTGATCTGAGCTATTTTAGTTACTATATGGTTTATGTGGCTATCCCACGACATATTGGAAGAAAATACGACACCAAGACACTTAAAATGTTCAACAATTTCTATAGGACGTGAATTTAGGATGATATCTTTATGTACTGGAACTGGCTTGTTTTGTTTTTTGTCTGAATATGACTGCTTTAGTTTTTACTTCATTTATCTGCATGGAATTAGAAACTGACCACTTTTCTATTGCTTTCATCGTAAAATTACATTCGTCTACAAGTTTGTGGATGTCATTACCAGAAAAGAAAATACTTGTGTCATCCGCGTATATAATAAATTTGGCAATAGGGTTGATGTTCACAATGTCATTAAGATAAATGTTAAAGAGTAGCGGCCCCAGTATACTACCCTGAGGCACGCCACAAAGGACGGGTTGAACTTTGGAGCACATATTATTTATTTGAACGACCTGCTTTCGATGAGATAAGTACGACTTTAAAAGCAACAACACCTGTCCACGAATATTGTAGCATGCAAGCTTTTTTTAACAATGTATTATGATTTACCAAATCGAAAGCTTTCGAATACCCGACAAATATACCAACAACAATAGCTTTGCTTTCAAACTGTGTAAGTATGTATTCTTTTTGTTCAAGTAGTGCTATTTCAGTAGATTTGTGTTTACAGAAGCCAAATTGGTATGGGGTTAACAAGTTACATTTATCGATAAAGATTGAAAGTCTGGAATGTAAAGTGTTTTCAAACACTTTTGAAAAAAAAACAGGCAGAATAGAAACTGGCCTATAATTAGCCAGATTATTTCTCTCTCCTTTTTATAAAGAACAGTTACTCTTGCAACTTGCATCCTTTCTGGAAAAGCGGCAGCCACTATACATTGATTAAATATCTTAGCAAGAATCGGTGCAAGGATATGAACTACATGCTTCACGGGCTTTATTTGTAAGCCGTCAATATCGCAGCTATTACTGATCTGACGACTGTAAAAATCATGCAATCTATTTTCCCTCGCGCATTTTCACAAAGGCGAAAAATGTTAATGGTGCAAAAGGCGTAATGCTGAAATTTCGCCTCGAAACCAGCGAACTATATTTTCCCTCGCTTTTCGTCGTACCCAGAGCTTACGCAGCGCCACCTAGCCGCGGCGGGCCGTCGCGGTTTGTCTTCATCGCGCGCCACTCGTCGGCGTCGCGTGTCATAACTAGGGGTGTCGCGAACCGGCCGAGGTTCGAGTTCGACCAGGTTCGACTTTTTCGAACTTTTAGTGGAAAATTCGACGAACCTTGTATTGAGGTTCGACTCGTGTGCGCATGCGCGACAGGCTGGCCAGTTGGCTTCGGATTGGATGGTGATGGCTAAGGGACGAATTAAGGGCAGCGTTGATTGGTTATTTCAGTTAATACAGTACAAAAACCAATAAGTTATTAACTTCTTCAGTGATTAGAATTGGTTTCTTTTAATTGCAACTGTTTATAAAATAAAATAACCATTTTCATAAAAAAGTTTTCCAAACTTAGACACGCTTGTATCAAGGTCTGGCCACACTGTCCACAAAGTCGAACCGGTCGAATCTGGTGAAAAGTTCGAAGATTCGTCGAACCCATTGAGATCAGTGGTCAGAACCGGTTCGACCCAGTCGAACCCCGAAAGTTCGACCTAAAAATCTGGTTCGACAAAAGTTCGCGACACCCCTAGTCATAACGTCGACAAGTGCACGCGCCCTACCCGCCCTATCGCGTTGGCCGACGCGGTGGCTGCGAACGGGAGTGAGGTCTTTACTCCAGCTTTCGTGCACAACGCGACATAGCGCAGTGTAGCCCAGCGCGCGTACGCGTAGCCAACGTTACTAGAACTCAGTTCGGAAACTGATAGCGAGTTCGTTTCACGGCACTCGTGTCCACGCGTGCCCACTCGCGGCGTAAAGCGAGTTCGTTTCGGCAGGCACTCCACGAGTGGTTGCACTCTCCGGGTTCGTTTCAGCGGCGGCACCCCACGCGTGCATGCACTCGCTGCACCGAGAAAATCGGGCGTGCGCCGAAATGCAATCCCGTCATGCCTCGCTCCGGCGAGGCCGGCGAGGAGCGGGAGCAGACGACGAGGGTTCGTCTGCTACGATGTGTCGCGGAACCGAAAGGAAAAAAAGTAGATTTTCTGATAGAAATCGCGTCCCGCGGGCAACGGAATCAAACGCGAGCTTGAATTGTGAGCGTCTGCTATTTCATGAAGGAAGCAATTGACATCCCGTGCTTTATTTGCAGGTTTTAAGTCGCTCTGTTGCCGTACAGACGCTGAAATATACCAGTGTGTCAAGAAATGCTCAGAACAAACGCATCAGCGGCTTCCGAGATGTTTATCACCATCCGTGTGCGGGTGAAAAATTGAACATTTGTCGACAAAACTCCCCCAGCAGAAACCTCTGACTGCCCAATAAGCATCAGAGAAAGCTAAACATAGTGACTCTACCCGAGGCTTGGGCAACATCATCATGTTTAACATTTACCTACGTCAGCCAACTTGCCCCGTCGTATTTTGTTCGAGAAAGCTCTCGTTCTCGACGTCCTCACCAAGGCTAATATCAGATCCACCTCTAATGACGATCGAAATCGAAAGTCCCACGAAAAGGTTTGCTGGATATTCCAACAGACTAGTTTTAAGCCGTACCCTTTCAGTGGTTCACGCATAATACCATGCTCAAACGGATCAAGCTTCTGCTCGGACAGCTTCATCAGTTTTCTTCAGTGTAAACGGTTATAAGAATTGAAAGATCGCAACCAGCTGCTTTGTAGACAGCTGGGTGCGGAAATTTACGCCGTCTGTAACTATCTCTACGGCAGCCGAGTTGCTTGAAGTCATCGCAACTATAAACTACAGGTTGCAGCGTTCAACGTTTGTAGATAAACGTTGGTAGTGACTGCACTCTCGCATCCCCACCCATCACTCCGAACAGAAAGGCGCTAGTTTCGGTTTGAGGTCGGTACCTTTTCTACAACATAGATGGCGGCAGCATCAGTCTTCTGCACTCGGTGCATTTGGCGAGTTCGTTTGAGTCCAGTTCTCCGTGCAACACTCTGCGAGTGCGATGCATTCTGGGAGAGAACTCGAACGGTGCCAGTGCGTGTGAAACGAACTCGCTATGGTTCTCGTAACTTCGATAGTAATTCGCGGCGCGTCCGCTTGGGAGACGCGGGTGGCATCCCTGAAAACCCTTCCACTGTCCAGCGTATATGTTTCGGCGCCAAAGTGGCCGATTAATGTCAAAATAGAGCAGTAACAGTGGACGCTATCGAATGCGATACTCCCGACAAAATGCAAGCAGCCGTGCAGTTCCCAGAGTGGGCGCTGCGGGAGAAATGACGGCGTTGCGATCGCCATTAGCTCGGTTCTCGAGTACGGATCGCTGCCACTTTTTCAGGGCAGGTTTTATGGCAGTTTCCAAACTGACTGGATCTAGTAACGATGCCCGGAGCCTTGCCCGGAGCACACCGTGGTCCGAAGGAACCGGCTGTCTTCTGATATCGAAAAATCGTCTGCTCCGAAACCAACTAACTTCGGATGACTGTCCACCGCAGCAACAGTTCCGTCCGCTTGAATAGCGAGCACTTTGGGAACAGTCCAGGAGACAACGATACGCTCAATTTAGCCGCGAATGTGTGATGGGTGCTAATGCCAGGGCACAGTGCGATGTTTTGAGCGGAAAGGGTCGATTACACGCTGCGATCGTCAGCGGCCACAACGCTACAAGACGAAAAGAAGAAGAAAAAAAACATCGAGCGATACAAATGTGGCGTTACTTGTTTGGTTTTTGTTCTTTATTCTTCGTATCTTCTCGTTATATATAGAATCGCTTGAGTCCAATTGCCGTTAAAAGAAAAGAAGCCTAGAACTACTTTTTGTCGAGGAGGACTCTGTTGATGTGGCGGTAACGAGGCCCCGCTGGCCTCGACCATGGAGTGTTATCACGTGCCTTGCTCCGGTGCCCTTATTGGGTCGCGGAGGCCGCAGCCTCCGCAGTTCGCCAAGTTATCGGGATTCGGGACACGACTTCTAGCCGAACGCTGACGCCGCAGTCATGTCCAATCTCTGGCCTACGTTGGCTTTCTTTAGTGACGCAGGATAATTCAGCACTTGTGCTCTCTTATCTAGGGGGTGTTGGTCTACCACGTGACAGTAAAGAGAAAGAGGGAGAGAAAGAACTAAAGAGAGGAGAGGAAGAGAGAAAAAAAGCACAGTTGCTCGTCTTGCTCTCGCGCGTTTCCTCCGTCGCCTCCGTCGTCTGCTACAAGCACTCTTGCTGGCCCGAAGAAAGGTTGAAAAACGTCGGGACGAAATATGTTTGCATCCTGAATTCATATTATAATTATTATGTTTTAAACGGGTAAAGCTGCACTGCTTATTGGCTTCTCAGTGCCCTATTACATTATGATATTATCCGTGCCAATTTTCACCGCAGCGCTTCTTTTTTCTTTTTTTTCTCTCGATCGCGAACTGGAGGAATTTACACATCTCGATGTTATTAGCGCATCTAGTCATATTCTAACAAAATACAATTACTCTAAAAATAAATAGAGAGGACCCTTTAAGACCGTGATTGGCATTTAATTATCATATATTATCTCGATAGCGCATATGTCAAAGAGCAATGTCATCACTGTGCTACAGCACATTATCTCACGCTGAACAGTGACAATATAAAATGGTGTCCGCAGAGCAAGTAACCCCACGAAACACAATTTTAGTGGAATTTTGGCCATCCAATTATTCTAACGGTTTCAATACCCATAAGAATTCAATCAAAATATTGACGGCATGTTTCGACACCGTCACGGGTGCCAATAAAATTATTCATTCATAAGAGCAAGAAATATTACCTGGCTGGTAAATTTGTTTCTATGGACAGAATACACTACGCGGTGTCCTCCACTCAACACAAGGGTGGGATCCCATAGTTACTGCCGTATGGATGGCAGAGTGCATGTATATTCAGAATCACCATCAGCTTTTGGCGCAGCCTTCAAATTTAGATCAGCGCCTGCGTGTATTTTTAAAATATCGTCAGAATATATGTATATATACACTTTTAAAAGTCCCAGAATAACCATTATTGGCCTTCTGCAGCACGTGAGCGGTGAGCTCGGTGACAATGGAGGTCTTTGAGCTAATGCCCAGGACCACGTACCATATCCGCCTTCTGGGCATCTTTGAGCGATCACTTTCAGCAGTTTGTACTCCACAGGCACACGCGCCACATGCATCGTCCAGCTCTTCACAGGACACAACCTCGGTTGGTGACGGAAAATGATAAAGCCTGCACGCACGTTTGCTGTGTGGTGACAGCTTAGAATTCGGAGCTCATGCCATGAAGGCGAGCAGACAGTAGACGAGCATATTGGCAATGGCCATCACGATGACCCGGTAACGAACGGTCTCACGAGCGATGTCGTCGTTGTGGGTAACCAGAAAAACGAGCACCACGAGGAAGGCGGACGAGGCGAGGATGTAGTGCATGCGGCAGGCGTGCTGGAAAGCCGGAAGGTTCTCGACGCCCGGCGACGCCAAGATGACGAAGAGGGTGAGCGCGGTGGAGTAGACGACGATGAGCAGGAAGACAAACGGGATGGTGCTGAAGAGGCAGACGCCGAAGCCTGTGGCGTGGTGATAACTCACAGTGTCCCAGACGGACAGAATGCCCAGTACCACCGTGATCACTTGAACTGTCGCGAGGCCCGCCCAGCACCGCCAGTTCACCGCGGAAACATCCTTGTGCATCACGCCCCCTATCCTGCGGTCGGCCCGGGCTCAACGAGCTCTCCACGATGGTGTCTTATAGCCGTGGTGGCGTCTGGTGTGGCTGACAAGAGCTCCTCTTCTTCTTTTCTTTTTATTTTGTGTGTGTGTGTGTGCGAATAATGTTGTTAACATCGGCGGTCAAATAGCAAGACACTTCTCACCATAAAATTCGCGGAGTGCGCACCACTGCAGACGCTGCTGGCTATCGGAACCAACCAAACATATGTATACCGGAGCGCGTGTCACGCGATCTTGTGTTTTAGCGTGGTCGAGCTCGATCAGAGGGCCACGTGACACGGTCGGCAGTGACGTACCAACTTGTCTTTGGAGTGGGGGGGGGCAAACCAGACAACCCCACCCCCTCCCCCAGGGCCAGGAGGTGGGGCCCTTGGCATCCCTTGGGCGCCGTCGGGCCAGTGTTTGCCCTGCCCAGTGGCGGCTGTTTCAAGGGGGGGGGGGAGGCAAAACACATGCCTTGCTCTCCCACTCTGAGAACTGGGGGGGGGCAAGGGCGCCCCCCCCCCATCCCAGTTGGTACGCCCATGACGGTCAGGGTGCTGGGTTGAGTCTGGTGACCTTGCTGTAGTGTACAAAGTACACCCCCCCCAAAAAAAAAAAAAACACACACACACACACACACTTTATAGGGTTCTTTTCAGCGCAAAATATACTACGCATCGCAAAACGCTCATTCTCTCCCCAAATGTATACTCTAGCGGTCAAAACGAGATGCCAAAGTTTCAGAACTAGCCATTATCTTATTTAAAAGCTATAAGCTAGCGATTGCCTGAGAATTTCAGGGGAAAAGTAGGCGTGGTTTGAATCGAATAACGCAGCGTCATCCCCATCATCGACGCTGCAGAGAGCAAAAGTAACGTTGGCAAAGAGTACCGGTAGGTCTTGGTTTCCCCTAGCGCTGTGAACAGTGGCGTGGCAACCGGGGGTGCTGGGGGCCCTGGGCCCCGAGGCGTCCCAGTCACGTAGGCGGGTGCCACCCCTGGCAGCACCCGCCCCCCCCCCCCTCCCCGTTTCAGCGGTGCGTTGGGATCTCGGGAAATGAAGGGGAGGGGGTAACACGCGCCCTAATTTTTCGCTAAAACGCCGATTCGCTCAAATGACTGCTGTTCGCTAAAACGTCATTCGCTCACGTAATATAAACCCCTTCCCACCCCCCCCCCCCCCAAAAAAAAAATGGCTACGGATCAGTGGCGGATCCAAGGGGGGGGGGGGCGACGGTGTGACGGCCGCTCCCCCCTCTCCCCCAGTAGCGTCACAAGGGGGGGGGGGCGGACCGCCCTGGGTGCAGCGCTCAGGGGGCTGTCGCGGCGGGCCATGCGGAGAGCGGGGGGGGGGGGGGGGGGGAAGGGAAGAGTCGTGGCGGGCCACGCGAGAGCGGGAGGTGGGGGGGGGGGTGTCGCGGCGGGCTACCGCCCCGGGTGCCGCTGACCTTCGAGACGCCACTGCTCCCCCTCGGAGGACAATTTGACATGTGTGGACCCGCCGGTGCACAATAAAGAATGGGAGAATAGTATCTTTCCAAATTTTCTGCCACCCCCCCTCCCCCCCCCCCCCAAACAAAAAAAAAACAACAAAAAAACCCGGAGTTTTGGATCCGTCCTTGCTACGGACTTGTGTAACAATCGACTATTTTTACCATTATTTACCCCCTTCCTCACGACTCGATACGGTCGCGTAGTCTTTGAAGTTATAAAGGCTGCAGATACCGCCCAAGTACTTCGTCGGCTTCGTAGTCCACCTCGATGAAAAAACGGCGCCATCGGGTGCCGTCGGCGCTTTCTGAAATTCTGATCAGCGCCAGCTAGCGCCAGCGCGAACATGTCACGCCATCTATTGCGCTTCCGAAATACCGAGAGGAAAGAGGCTTCGAGAACGTTCGAAAACCCGTTGAAACAAAAATCAATGTGCTGACGTCAAACTCACGTGACGGCGTCGTGTCCCTCTTGCGTCACGCACAGAGAGCGCAGAGCTCAGCCACTCAGAAAGCTGCGCCATAGCCTTTGCGGCCAGAAGCCTTGGATACAATTGACAAAAAACACATCTTAGAAAGATAAGGTTTGCCGAAGCCACGTAGGCTTTGAGGTCACCTTAAGAAGTTAGCGACACGATCAGCTGTTCGTTGAGTCCTTTCGTGGACAGACGCATCGCCAGGGACATTTAAATTTTTGCTTTCGGATCCCCGTGTTTCGGATTGAGAAAAGAACTTTCCCGAAAAAAAAATAACGGGTGAGTGTTGCGCAACTCAGCGCGGCTCTGTTTCTCTGCCCGTGCTACCGATGCTCAACGGGTACCTAACCTAACAAACCTATTCTCTTGTGTGGCTTCTCGGAAAGGCGAGTCATGGCTTTCACGAAGCCCCTTCCTGCGTGGAAAGTGTGCAACCTGTGCGGAGTTTCTCCGAGGATTGGAGTCGTCTTGCCTTGTTCGCATACTTACTGCGAGCTGTGCTTCGAGGACTTCGCTGACGGAGGATGCTGCCTGATCGACAACGAGCGTTTCAAACCGGACCAGGTCTGGCGTGTGGTGTTTCAGCTCACCACCCGAGTGGTAAGTGCGTCGGCTGCTCGCTTCGATTTGCCGCTCAAAAACGAAACCAATTTTCGCGGGGAATACGTGCCCTTCTGGATAAGAACCAGCTTTTGTCGGAGTACGCGAACGTGCTGTAAAGATTCTCCAAGAAAATATAAGTACCGTAAAGTATATAATACCTGTCTAATATCGAAAAAAAAAATATATACCAAGGTAGTAAAATTTGAGGTAAATGGGCTCGAGAAGGTCGAACAGCTGTCAGTCTCAATTAGATCACCGACTAGAAACTACTAGTGATTTTAGCTCTAATTTGTAAAGATGTATTATTGGGAAAATTCCCACTAAACAATACTGACGCACAGGCAAACGCTGGCAGGCTCAGACACTTAATTAGGGCACCACTTAAAGTTTGCACACAACACAATAACTAATAGCTGTAACACCTCTGGTAACCTAGCCTATTCAGCATGCCATCTATTCTGAGAAATTAGGGAGTTTTAGAATAGAAAGCCCCACAGCTTCGGGCGTCACGCTGCAAGCGCAGTGCAAAGCCTCAAGCTGCTTGGAGGACCCAAAACCATGGGGCCGTCTATATTAAAACTCCCTATTGAACTGAAACCTTCTGGGTGAAACTAATAAAAGCTATCACTTAACAAGTTGTGAGCTAACCTGCAGGGTAACATGTCGACCTCATCTTTCGCTGGTCGTGGACCAGTTTGAAAATGGGAGTCTTTTTACCCTGACACCCGAGCAGAATGTTTGGCCCAAAAATATAACCATGTCAAAGCCACATCTTTTATGGGCTTCCATTATCCAATAAACCGCTCTCACCAAGTGTTTCATGCAGCTGGCAGTGCCTTAACTGTACTTTGCAGAATGCAGGCGCCATTGCGCAAGACAACTTGTCAGCTCGTGCCATCTTGGGCTCTGCTTGCGCAGACTGCAGCTCAATTGTTGCGTTTGTAGAAAGACTACAGTTACCACAGTGCATGCCAGCAGCGGCAACCTAATGAAACGCTGAGCTCAGCGTGTCCTGTCTATCTGGTTTGCTCTTGCAGACAGCCTGTAGCACAAGCCTTCCCAAACCCAACAACTTATTTTCAGGTAAGCTGCTGGAATGCCCAAAATGGCTGCGACTTCGTGGGCTCTCCTGAAGGACCTGCGGAACCACTACCAGACGGACTGCGACTTCCACGCAGCCTCCTGTCCCCGCTGCAAGGCATCCGTGCTGCGGAGGGACCCTTGTGGCGCACTTCAAGGCGGGCTGCGGCGTCGCCCCTTCGACGAACGACGATCCGTCTCCCCGTCCATCCGATTCTCTCCGGATTTCCGACGTCCAACGGGCGTACTTCAACGCGAGGGGAGGCGTTGGGAAAGGTGGCAGACGACCGCACGTGTCTTCAGCGGGCCGTCGACAACCTGTCTGGGAACCTGAAAGCCCTGACGCTGCGGCTCGCTGAAGAGAGCGATGCCGAGGCAAATGCCGCCGACTCGAGGCGGGTCCAGGAACTCTTGCGTGAGATACTGACGGTCCTGGTGGCGCGAGTTGCAAGCGGCAACTCCACATGCAGGATACACCTCGGCGAAGAAGTAGAGCAGCTCAACTTGGACCTGCCCGCCGTGATACAGGGCGTCTCGAGGGAGCTGTACCGCTTGTTCGCAGCCAGGGCGTTTGAGTGGGATCTCAGATGGCCCGATGCAGCTACCTTTGAGCACAGCCCGCGGGGAAGCGTATGTATTAACAGCGGGAAGCGGTACGCGCATGGTTACTGCGTTTCTCAGGGGTCGTGATACTGAGTCGCGGCGACCGGTTCAACGTTCTGCTCGGCTTGACTCTGCACAAGGGCCTGCACGACGACGAGGTTGAGTGGCCCTTCGGTAAGGTCTGCGTCCTCCGCATAGTTCACCCCAAGGATGTGGAGCGAACGATCAGTGTGGAAATCGACACCGGCGATTGTCCGACGCACCGCGCTTTTCAGAGGCCGGTGAGGGAGAAGAATGCGAGCTTTGGAACGGGGGTCGTGGCAACAAAGGCGCAACTTGAGGAGGAAGGGTTCTTTGTTGATGGCTCAGTGCTGCGGTTGCGGATGGAGGTGATGCCGTGACGAATCTCTCCGGTATAAGTGCTATCTTCAGCTGACTTCAGCATGTGTCTTGGGACACATTACGATGTCTTAAAGACATGAAGTCACATGTCTGAGACATTGTCACGTTTCCCGAGACACGTTACAAATGTCTTAGAAATGTGGCATGTGTCCTAAGACACATGCCAACTCACTTCAGTGTGCGTCTTAAGAAATTTCCTGTATGGCTGTTGTAAATTGTTTTGTACCCCATGTGTTGGAGTAGATTGTAGTTTCGTGCTGCTCATTGTGCCATTTGCTTTGTTTTCATGTGGAGCCCCCACTTGCAGTCTTTTTTGTTTGATTAAGCTGCTTTCGGCAGAGAGTGCCACAGCTGCTGGGCTAAACAGTGTGTGCTCCAAGCATTAGAAATGACCTGAAGGTCATTTTGCAAATTCTCAATGTGCTACCATGCTTGCTACCATCCTAGGGTAGTTTGTAGGTATACATATATAATGTAAGAGTGTGTGAATACTGCTTTGAATAGTACTACAGCATCATCCTTAGCTTCAACACTGCAAAAAGCCAGTATGTCGTGGGTCCCAGTAGCACTATGAAAGCTATGAATGACACGGTGCTATTCAATTAAAATTTAAAACCGCTGCTCGCACGTCCCTAATACAATGCACATAATACCAGTGAGTGTCTTTACTCATCTAACTCAGTACTGTGTCATACATGTAATGTGCCATACATAGTCATCTGATAATATATAGAAATGTTTTGGCTGTGAAAAGCATTTAGTATATTTTTGTATTTATGTCCATTTTGTCCTTGCCACATTAGCACCAACCATCTGTTTAGCTTTCCCACTAGGACACTACAGCCTCACACTGAGAAACAATAGACAACTTAATTTAAGTAGACGTGTTTTAAAACATTTTTTCTCTCAAGCAATATATTAGGTTAGAATAACTTAGCTCCACTCAGTCCATTTGACTTTATCGTTCCCAGCACAAACTGAATGCCACATAGACAATGAACGTGGATTTACCCGTTGTGTTCACCTGTTATCAATGGCCTTTCTTCTTTACCCCTTTCCTACTGTATACTGTCTTGGGTAGCAGGAGTGATAAATAATAATAAAATCACTTGCACTGACCCATGTCTCATTTGATTTTGCACAGAAAAATTCATTTGTTCAGTCTGCCTTAAAATGTTGCTCTCTGCTGTAAATGGAGAAGAGAATTTGGCTAGTGCATCAAGACAGTTAATCCAGGGACTTTGACATGCATTTGCATCAGATAGAGGTGAGTCAGTACGAAGTTACCCTGAAATTATCTATGCAGCCAATTTTGTGGTCTAGCGTTAGGTGCCCTTCTGGAAGATGCAAATTTTTAAGGTCAGCCTGAGGCAACCTAAAAGCTGTTTTAATTTTGTAATGTAAAACGTTTTAGCTTCGTCAAGCACGCTTTCCCCGCAATGCAGGCGCGCTGTGGCGAAGTTCCACCCATGATGCCTGTGTAGTGGTGCAACTTTCCCGCAGAAAAACATTTCACAGGCTGCTTAGTGGGTATGTACATTTGTCCAAGGTTGGCAGACTTAGAAAAAAAAGGAAATGTCTGCTAAATGTTTAGCACTAAAAACAATTATGATAAAAGGCATCTTGAATCTGAGGGTTTTGTGGTCATCATTTAGCAGAAATTTCAATAAGGTAAGATGGGCAATTATTAGCCACAAAAACCAAGAAACAAAAATTAGCCTTTTTCGTGTAAACATTTAGCTCCTAAAAAAAATGACTCCCCATTTCTCAAAAATTGCTCGCCCCTTGCATACTATCAAATATACAAAATAAAAAAGCAGTAAAATAATTCAGTAAACATACTACACCCATAAACCTTTTTTCTTTTCTTTTCATTCAGGTTCTGGTAAAGCGGCCATAGAAGTCGTTCGTATGAAAACCTGCACTACCTACAGGATGCCATGTATACCCGCAGCGGTGCAGTACCATTTTAACGGCAACATTCCGAATATATCGGCAGTTTTCAAGTTGGGTAATTATATACAGACATAACGAGATTGCCGCATGGCTCAAGCCAACATAAATAGCTTAGAATCGGCTTTGGTGGACAAAACTCCTCTGAAAGAAGTTCAAAAGCTTTATTTCTTAGTTCTTAGCCCCGACCCTCGAGCAATTAGACAACAGAGTTGAAACAGCTGTTCAAGCAAAGACCATCGCCGCTATGTACAAAAGGTAATGGAACAGCCAACTAGTCCGCATTTGATTTATGTTTCACCATATTTACACAGCCGAAGGAGTGACAGAAAAGACACACTCCCCCAGCACGACTAAGCTAGGCTATGTTTCTTCGTCGGAGCTTTCGTCGCAGTAGTCTACGGATACCAGAGAGCAGTTGGTGCTACCGGGCTCCTTTGAAACAGAAGGCTCAGTTTCGTCCTCCGGGTTTGGCTTCTTGGGGTGTTTTATGAGTCCCGACAGCGCCAGCGCCGAGCCCGTTTTCTCGGTCAGTGCCTTGGCCCTCGGATGCTGCGCGCTGGATGGCGGAAACAGTGGCCGCTCCGTGATCTCTGTCCTCTTCAGCCTCTGCCTTTCGTCTGAAGCTGCGAGAAGAAAAAAACATTTCACGCTGAGCTGACTCGCTGAGCTGACTTTCTGTCGTCCACAATGACGAATCGATGTCAGGATCACAAATAATAAATGACAGGCGTGGCTCCAAAAGATTTGGGGAAGCTTCCTTTTCACGTCTGACATAGCTTTGCCCCTTACTAAGTGGCGAGGAAGGGTCCTGCATTGTCTTTTATGCACAAGAGGTAGACATCAGGGGTGTAGCCAAAGCTGGCCCCAACTGAAATGCAGTCAACCCTATAATATACAGTGTGCTAATACACGAATTGTGAATTTTGAGTTTGAAGCGAGTTCGAAGTGAATGGTGGTTTTGGCCAAATATTTCCAAATCGAATATCGAATAGTTTCTTAAAGTTTTTTTACTACCGTACGCCATGTTTAAATGAAAACTCGGCTGAACTCCTCAAGGTTGTTCCCAACCTTCCACTTGTCCACTTCTAAGCTTAGTTATTATACGAACTGTGGCATGTAAATGAGAGATTTGTCGCAGCTATCCTAATCAAGGGGATTTATAAATATCCTTACTGTATGCAAATATTTTTTCTTTTATTTCAAATTTGACAAAAAAAAAAAACAAAAAAAAACAAGCACGAATGATGAACACAGGCTGTCAAGACATCGCTGTTGAACACATACTCCTGCATAATCCCGGTGGGTTAGCCACAATGAGCGCGAATCTCACCGAGCACCTGTGCATGTGGGGAAACAACACTCGCAGAGCTCGCGGGATTCGCGGGTATTGTTTCCCCGCAGCGCACGGGTGCTCAGTGAGAAGTGCACCCAACATGGCCAACCCGCCGCGATCAAAACTTCAAAAAGTATGAATGTCGCAGTTCACCTCGAAGCGAATCTCGAAGAGCGTATTATACGAAACTACTATTAGAAAATTCTAACAATCGTACAACACTAGTACAGTGTTTGCTTTAGGCTTTACAGACTCTTTTTAAAAAAGCCACCAAACTACACCAGTGTGGTCTGTGCAGGTTATACGGCCACACAGGGAAAATATAGGGGCTAAGTGTCACAATAAGTCAGTTAATTAACTACAACTCATTGAGTCACATTTTAGTTGGTGAAGATAAACATCTGGTTTCAACTTGCAACTTGCTGAGTGTCATCAAACAGCACTAAATCAGTAAATTTTAGAAAGACTTGGAACACGCGGGAAACGCGTGTTCCATACTATCCTGTAGGTGCGAAAACGAGCCCGCGCGGTCTTTCGGCCTCCACCATCTGCATTCTCGACGGCCATGTGCAAACCAGCCTACAGATGGTGCCAGTCTGATCTCTCGTTGCAAGCAGCTACACATACGCACGCCCCACTTCAGCGCACTTAAACAGAAACGTAAGAACCAGCTTTTCCGAGTAGGTCGGGTTGCGCCACTTACTGTGAGTGGGCATGAGGGCGAGCAGCTTGGCTATCCGGCCGTCCTCAGACGCCTCTGGAACGAGGCTGATCTGAAGGGACGACTTGGTGAGCAGAGCTCTGTCCTTGTCCGCCTGGAGTTGCAGTTCCTTCTTCTTTGCCTGGAATGGGAACAAAGTCCTTCGAACCAACGTTTCTTACACACCAATGGACTGAGTGCGCTTTTCACAAAGCTGAACTCGGAAATAGGCAGAACGAAAAGAGCTTGCTAATTTTAGCGAGCTCCACATAAAAACACTGGCCAAGTACTGGTCATTTTAGACTAACTTCACAGGGGCACAGAAACGAAATTTTGGCACTTATTGCTTTGCCTAAACATGGACTAATGAGCACCTCAGAAACACGGGGCCCTGTTTGCTTGAAGCCGGTTAACTGCAACCGCGGCAAGAAGTTAACGCCCTTCCCTACTAGGTACGTACAAGTACCTAGCCAAGTATGACGACGGCTGGATGCGCGAGCCCCGTTATATTATGGGGTAGTAGCTCGTGTTACCTACTGGTTGTAGCGAATATAAGTGCTTTTCGTGGAAGCTTTCTGAAAAAGGGGCATCCGAGTACGCGCTCTGCCGAGTTTCCACGACTCAGCGCGGCATACAGTTGAGCTTAAGAAACACGTTTTGTGGCTCGTGGTACAAATAATGGGTAAGGTCAAACCAAATCAACCCGTATTTCGCAAATTATTCCATGTTTGGCTGTACGAAGTCAAGACGAGCCTTGTTGAAATTTACTTCCCAGTGCGAAAGAGGACGACTGAAGTTCAGTGCAAAGAACGACAAGGAAGAAGTGAGTGGTGAAAGGCGGGCGGCGTGCTAGCAGCATGGTTGGCCAGCATGCAAGAACTGTGCATAAAACCTTCTTCATAAAATGAAAATCCTGTACTTCGGCTCCTGTGGAAATTGCTACGCGGTCTGCTTCTGCGTGCCGCCAAGGCCCGGACGATCGAGTCGAGAAAATCTACTAGGATTCGAAAACGTTGCCATGTCGGCTATTACCGCGTCCGTCTAGGCTTAGGAATGGCCAGAATTGAGAGACGATCTGAAAATACGGGACGAGATCATTGCTCGTACTTTGCGATTTAAGTGAGGTGAGGTAAAGCAAAAGCCATTTGCCCCATCCATTGCTGACAAACATGCACGCTAGTGCAGTTAGTAGCAATGGGTAAGGGCAAATGGCACTGCTTTACCTCACCTCACTTAAATCTGCAAAATTACAGGCAATGATCTCGTCCCATATTTCAGATCGTCTCTCAATTGGCCGTTTCCCGCAAGCCTGGAACGGACGCGGTAATAACCGACGTAACGAGCGTTTTCGAATCTAATTCGTCGATCGTCAGCGTTGTACGCGGCACCGCATCGCTGTCCGGGCACCGAAGTGCAGGATTTCGTTTGAGAGGTTTATGCACGGTTCTTGCAGCGCTGGCCAACCCGCCTATGGCTCGCTGTCGTTCTTTGCTGACTCGTCATCTCTTGCGCTGGATAAATTTCAACAGGCCGTCTTGACTTCATACAGCCAAACATGGAATGTTGCGAATGCGGAGTTGATTTGGTTTGACCTTGCAATTTGCCGCGAGCCACAAAGCGTGTTTCTTAAACTCAACTGTATGCCGCTCGCTGAATTCGATGAAGCTTCGGCAGAGCAGTACTACCCTTTTCAGAAACTCCCGCGAAAGCTGCTTATATTTCATACAACCAGTAGGTAACCTGGCCTACTACCCCATGTACTAAGCGAGCTCCTTTCCGTGTCCTCGCAACTAGTACTAATGCGTACCTAACAAGGAGAACGTTAACCTCTTGCAGCGGTTGTCTTGATAAGCAAATCCGATGATTCTGAGGTGCTCGTGAATCCATGTTGACAAAGCAACAGAATGCCAAAATTTCGTTTCTACTATATGAAAACAAAATGACTTCCAGTACTTGTAATGTCCCCATGTGAAAGGCTTCCTTAAAATTAGCAAATGCTGCCTTATTTCGAGTTCAGCTTATTGAAAAGCGCACTCAGTCCATTGGTGTGTAAGCGTTAGTTGGGGCAAAGAAGGAACTGCAGCTCCAGGCGGATAGGAACAGAGCTCTGCTCCGCAAATCATCCCTTCCAGCCTCGTTCAATGTGAGCTTGTAACTGCCGCTTCATGCCCTTCACGGTAAGTGCTTGGTAACTTTGGTTCTGCGTTTCTGTTTAAGTGGCGCTGAAAGTGGCAATCTTTATTATCTGTGCTGCCACAGCGGAGATCCAGATTAACCGCTGGAAACTGAGGAACATAACACGTCAGCATGCAGATGGTGGAAGACCGAGACAGCGCGGAGAAACTTGCACACCTACAAGATAGTAGACACGCGTTTCCCGCGTGTTCAAATCTTTCATTTACTGATTTAATGACACTCAACAGGCAATTGAAACCAGACTATCTTCACCAACTAAAATATGACTTCAATAGTTAATAGTTATTAACTGATATAGCCTACTGTACACTGTGTGGCCGCCTTCACAGACCAAGTTATCAGTTTGGTGGCATAGTCTGTAAAAGAAAATAAACACTGCTACTAGTGTTATGCGATTGTTAGAGTACACCTAGTAGTTTAGTATAATACGCTCTTCGAGACCCGCTTCGAAATGAGACTACGACATTCATACTTTGAGGAAAGCTGTCCACGCGCGGGTTGGCCATGTTAGGCCTCTACTGAGCACACTTGGCACTGCGAGAAAACAATACCACGGAATCCCGCAGGCTCTGCAGTGTCCCTGGAGTGCTCGGTGGCTTCTGTAGCCTTGCAATGACATGCTCATTAGGTATTTTTTTTGTTTTTTTTGTCAAATTTGAATAAGAAAGATATTTGCATACAGTAAGTTATTTATAAATCCCCTTAGGATAACTGCGACAAATCTCTCTCATTTACTATAATAGAAGTGTAGAGTGGAAGGTTAGGGTAACCTTGAGGAGTTCAGCGAGTTTTCATTAAACATGGCGACAACGTGAAAACAAAACTTTAAGAAGCTATTCGATGTTCGATTTTGGAAATGGCAGTAAAACCACCATTCACTTCGAACTGGCTTCAAATTCAAATTCATTGTATTAACACACTGTACATATTATAGGCGGCTACATTTCAGTTGGGGCCAGCTTTGGCTACACCCCTGATGTCTACCTCTTGTGCATAAAGACAAGTTACTTCCTAAAGCCACTTAATAGGGGCAAAGTCAGACGTGAAAAACTCCCCAAACAGGCCACGCTATAATCATTTAATATTTGTGATCCTGACATCAATTAAATCTCGACGACACGCTCAAGCGTGAAATGTTTTTCTTCTGCAGCTTCAAGGCAAGAAGGTGAGAAAGGACAGAGATCACTTGAACGTATGACTCCTGCATCAACGCGCAGCATCAGAACAAGGCACTGACCCGAAAGCGAGCACCAGCGCTGAAAATATAGGAACTCATAAAACACCCAAAAACCAAACCCGGAGGACTAGCCTTCAATTTCAAAGAATTTGACTTAACCAACTGCTCTCTGGTATCCGTAGACTACAGCTCAGCGAAAACAGCCTAGCTTAATTAAGATAGCAGAGAGTGGTAATAGCTCTGGCTCACTGCACTTCGAAGGTGAAACATGCATCCAAATCTTGACTAATTAACTGTTCCATTACCTTTTGTACATGGCAGCGATGATACTTGCTTGAACTGGGCTCGGGGTCGGGACTATAAAAACTTTGAACTTCAGAACACAAAGCGATTCGCTATTTATGTTGAAGCTGAAACCATGCGGTATCTCGTATACAACTTAATACCGATATAATGGAGATGTGCACCGTTAAAAAAATGAGTACTGCACCGCTCTTGAGCTACATGAAGAACCTTAGATAGTGCAGGTCACCATCTGAAACATTTTTCTATAGCCGCTTAGAACCTGAATGGAAAAAAGGTTTATAGGTGTAGTATATTTACTGTATTTTGTACTCATTTTGATAACAGGGGCGAGCAATTTTGAAAATGGGAGTCATTTTTTTTTAGAACTAAATGTTACACGAAAAGGCTAATTTTGTTTCTTGAGTTTTGTGGCTAATAATTGCCCATCTTACCTTGTGGAAATTTCTGCTAAATGATGACCACAAAACCCTCAGATTCAAGATGCCTTTTATCATAATTGTTTTAGTGCTAAACGGTAGCAGACATTTCTTTTTTCTAAGTCTGCCAGCTAGACAAATGTACATACCCACTTGGCAGCCTGTGAATGTTTTCTGCGGAAAATTACCCACTACAGATCATAGTGGAGACCGCCACAGCGCGCCTATACATTGCGGGGAAGCGTGCTTGGCCTAAAACGTTTTACATTACAAAATTAAAACAGCTTAGATTTGCCTCAGATGACCTTAAAGTCTTCAGAGGCACTAACGCTAGACCTAAGAGTGGCTTTCATAGATGAATTTCAGGGTAATTTAGTACTGACCTTCACCTCTATCTGATGCAAATGCATGTCAAAGTCCCTGGATTAACTGTCTTGATGCACTGTAAATGCCTCTTCTCCACAGCAGAAACAACATTTAGGCAGACTGAACAAATGAATTTTCTGTGCAAAGCAGACATGGGTCGAAGTGCAAGTGATTATTATTATCACTCCTGCTTGCAAGGCAGTACAGTAGGAAGGGAGTAAAGGCCATTGTGCTGAATTGAACACAAGCAATTGTGGGAAACTATCAAATGAACTGAGTGGGCTAAGTTATTCTAACCTAATATATTGCTTGGGAAAAAATGTTTTAAAACACATCTACTAAATTAAGTTATCCTGTGTTTCTCAGTGTGAATATGAGTGTCCCTAGTGGGAAAGCTAAACAGATGGATTTGAATGCTAATAAATAGACATAAATACAAAATATACTAAACAAAATATTTGTGACATAAATGGCACATTGCATAGCCTTGACTACAATTACTGAGATAGATAATTAAAGACCACTGAAAGCTAATGCATTGTATTAGGGACGTGCGGGCTAGCCGGGCCTAGAGAACGATAGCACCGTGTCATTCTTAGCTTTCATAGTGCTTCTAGACCCACATTATATATGTTAGAAATGATGCTTATGAGAGCAAGCAGTATTCACACACTCTTACATTATATATGTATACTACAAGCCTAGGATGGTAGCAAACATGTATGAGAGCCTGTATTTCAGGTCATTTCTAGACATGACCTTAGCAGCCTAACTCTGCCAAAACAAACAATCAAACAAAAAATTTAAATTGAGAAATCACATGAAAACAAAACCCAAATGGCATAACAGCCTTGAAAACACAATCTCAACACATGGGGTACAAACCATTTCTTTGTATACAGAATTTCTTAAGGCACACACTGGGGATGGTGTACGTATTAGAGAACATGCCACATTTCTAAGACATTTGTAGCGTGTCTCGGGAAACGTGACAATGTCTCAGATAATGACTTCATGTCTTGTGTATGTCCCCAAGATGCCTGAAGTCAGCGAGGCTGCTTGCCCATACCGGAGAGACATCTCAATCGCAGCAACACTGGAAGCCATCAATTCCTCCTCAAGTTGCAGCCTTCCCACGACTCGCGACCTCTCATGGCCTCTGAAAGCACCTCATTTCCACACTTGTCATTCGCTCCATCCACTGGGAATTGAGAGCTGCCTGCGGAGACTTGGAAGGCCACTCAATGCCCTCGTAAGACCCACCCAATGCAAGTCAAGCCGAGAGCAGAACGTTGAACCGGTCGCCGCGATATCACGGCCCCTAGCGCTTGCCCAGTAATATGCGCGTACCGCATCCGCTGTGCTCCTACGCTTCCCCGCGGGCTATGCTCAGGTAGCTGCATCGGGCTGCGAGATCCCACTCATGCCTGGCTGCGAGCAAGCGGCGCTCTCGAGAACGCCCCTGTGGCACGGCGTCCAAGCCGAGCTGCTCCTGCTGTCCTTATCCTGCATGTGGAGATTGCCGCTTACTCGGGCCGTCTCTTGCGTCCCGCCTCGAGTCGGCGTTGCCTCGGCGTCGCTCTGCTTGAACGCAGCGATGTTTCAGCGACAGGTGCTCGGCGGCCCGCTGGCGTCTGACCTGCCACGCTCCCACCGCGTGGGCCAGTTGGGCATCATCCGGAAATCGGATGGGCAGAACAGATGCGTCGGTCGGCTCGAAAGCCTTGAATGCGCCACAAATCCCCTCCGCACGGGCTCCAGCGGGGCAAGGCTGCGTGGGTGCAGTCCATCTGGTAGGTGGTCACTTAGGTCAGAGAAGCCACGAAATCACAGCCATTTTAGGCATTCCAGCAGCTTACCTGAAATAAATTGTTGGGATTTGGAAGGTTTGTGCTGCAGGCTATTAAGAACAAACCAGACCTGTAATTTCATGCACTGTGGCTAACCTTAGTCTTTCTACAAGCGCAGCAGTGAGTGCAGTCTCAGCATAGCTCGCCCAAGATAATGACAATGGCGTTATTGCGCAATAACTTTGTCTAAGTTCAATTAAAACACTGCCAACGTGCATAAGCGATTTAATGGATAATGGAAACCCATAAAGATGTGGCTATTTTATGGTTATATTTTAGGCCAAAAACCTCTGCTCGGGTCAGGAAGGACTCCATTTCAAACTGGTCCATGACCAGAGAATGAGGTCGACATGTTACCTGCAGAGTGCTCTAACTTGTTGAAATGTGCTTTGTGGATTTCACCCAGAAGATTTCAGTTTTAATATAGGCGGCCCCATGTTTTAGGTCCTCAAACAGCGGGGCTGCACTGCGCTTGCAGCGTGACGCCGAAGCTGTGGGGGCTCTAAAACTCCTAATTTCAATTAGATGGCATGCTGAACAAATAGGTTACCAGAATATTGCAAACTTTAAAAATTGTGCCTAATTAAGTGTCTGGAAACCTACCCTTTGGGTATATGCGTATTGTTTAGTGGGAATTTTTAATATCCCATCTTTACAAATTAAACTAAATCACATTGGGTGGAGTCATTGTCCCAACGGACTGACCTTCTGTTCATTCTCAGGCCACATTACCTAAATTTACCTTTGGTATACATATTTTTTTTCGATAATACTTAGGTATTATATACTTTGCAGTACCTCTTCTTGGAGAATCTTTAAGCACGTTCGCATACTCCGAGCAAAGCTGAAGTTCTTAGAGGGCATTCCCCCGCGAAATTGGTTTCGTTTTGAGCTTGGCAAATCAAACGAGCAGCCGGCAGTAGCTGAAACACCACGCATAATTCGAACAACATAGCTCGTTGGGCAACATCCTCCGTCAGCATGCGCATCAGCGCAGCTCGCAGTATGGGCAAGTAAGACGACTCCAATCGGAAAACTCCGCACGGGTACACACCCGCGCAGGAAAAGGCTTCGTGAAAGCCATGACTCTGCTCCGAGTACAGAAGATAAGTTTGTTAGATTAGGCCACCCGTTGAGCATCGAGCGCTAGCAAGCCGCGCTGAGAAATTGCACAACACTCACCCGCATTTTTTTTTTTCGAATGCTCTCAATCAACAAGAACAAATGTCCCTGGCGGTGCATTCCACGAAAGGACTCAACAGACAGCTGATCTATTAACTCTTAAGGTGACCTCAAAACCTACATTAACTTCAGCAAACCTTATCTTTCTAAGATGTGTTTTTGTCAATTGCTATCCAGAGCTCTGGCCCGCAAAACTATGGCAGCTCTGAAGTGGCTGGCTCTGCGCTCTCTGTGCGTGACGCAAAAGTTTTTACGACGCCGTCGCATGGCCAAATCAGCGATGATTTGTTTCAACAGATTTTCAGACGTTCTCGAAACCTCTTTCCTCTCGATGACTCGGAAGCGCAATAAATGGCGTGACATATTCGCGCTGTATGATCAACGCATTAACACCCGATGGCACCATCAGTGAACTACGAAACCGACAACAGACGGTATCTACAGCCTTTCTTCAAGACTACGCGATAAATATCAGTGTGAGAGGAGATGTCGAGTAAAAATAGTCGATTGTTACCAGTCCATGCTCCATTCTGTAATGCACCGGCAGGTCAATGCCCTCCGAGAGGAGCAGTGGCGTCGCGAGTCAACAGCACCCGAAAGATAACCCTGCCACCCCCCTCCACTCGCGTAGCCCACTAACCCCGCCACCCGCGCGGGCCCGCCGCGACTCCCCCTCTCCCCCCCCCTGTACCGGCTTACTAGGCGCTGCAGCGTGGCCGCCCCTTCCCCACTAATGACGCCACTGGAAAGGCGGTCAACTTTTTTATTTGGCCCCTTAATCCCGCCGCGACCCATGTATTACAGAGAAGGTTAGAAGTGGGACGGTGTTATGGCTACGTGAGCGAATGACGATTTTAGCAGACAGCGGCAACGAAAAGTGGGGCGTGGATAGCCCCTCCCCCCTTCATTTCCCGAGATCGCAACCAATAAGGCGGGGGGGGGGGGGGTGGCACCCGCTACGTGACTGGGACACCACGTACCCGAAGGCCAAGTTTGAACTATACGCCACTGTTAAAGAGAAAACCAAGATACCGACTTGCCAACGTTACTTGCTCTCTGCAGCGTCGATGATAGAGATAACACTGGGTATTCAAACCCGCTACTTTCCTAATCTCGAAGTACCAAATATAATGGCTAGTTCTGAAACCTGGCATCTCATTTTGACCACTCGCTAGGAGGAAAATGAAGCGATTTTGCAGTGCGTAATTCTTGCGCTGAAGAACCTATATGTGTGTGTGTGTGTGTTTTTTGGGGGGGGAGTACTTTGTACACTGTAAGGTCTGAATAACCCCTTGACCGTCATGGAGCAGCCAGGACTGGGGGCTGCCCCCAGTTCTCAGAGTGGGAGCAAGGTATGTTACAACACTCCCCCTGAGACAGCCGCCTGGGCCAAGACAACACTGCACCCTCCTGGCCCTGGGGAGGGGGGTATGCAGACACCCCCCCCCCCTCCAAAAACAGCCGACCGTGACTCGGCCACGCTAAAACAAGTCGCATTGACGCCTCACTGGTGGTGCTGCATCTGCAATGCACTCACCTTTATGGTGAGAGCGTGACTTCACACACCCTTACACACAAAATAAAGAAGAGAAGGAGAGAGACTCTTGTCATTACCTCCAGACACTTTCACCACGCCTCGTTACCATCATCGAAACTCATTATTGCATATCAAGTATAAGATAGGGAGGCGTGTACACAAGGATGTTCCGCGGTGGCATTGCTAGGCAATACTTTGACAGTTCAAGTGATCGCATTAATTTCATTCTATCGTCTGGAATTCCAATGAGTTATCACCGCGCCGCAGGCTTCATGCCTCTTCGCTTTTTCCTCCCGTCCCTGCTCATCGTCGTCTGCTCCACCGCGCTCACCCTCTTCGTCATCTTGGCGTCGCCGAAAACCTTCAGTAACACGCCGCTACTCGTGGTGCTCGTTTTCTGGTTACCCACAACGACGACATCGCTCGTAATGCCGTTGGAAGTCATTGTGGCCATTGCCTATGCTCGTCTACTGTCTCGCCTTCATCAGGTATGGCTCCCGCAGCACGCGTGCGTGCAGATTTTCCGTCACCAACCGGAACAGCTGTCCTGTGAAGAGCTGGACGATGCATGTGACGCGTATTTAGCAAAGGCTGCCTGTCGCTCAAATGCAGAAGCAGATGTACGTGGTCTTGAACCAAAGTTGCCGCCCTGCGAAGCTCACCGCTTTCGATGCTGAAGACAATAATATAGGTCTTCTACGTATATTCTGACGATATTTAAAGCGCAGACGATAAATTTGGAAGGCTGCCAAAGCTTGATGGTGATTCTGAATATACATGCACTCTGCATCCATACGGCGGTAACTCCCCACCCTTGTCTTGAGTGGAGACACCGCGTAGTGTTTCTGTCGAAATAAAACAAATTTACCAATAAAATAATATTTCTTGCTCTTATGAATGAATAATTTTATTAACACCCGTAGACGATGTCAACCTTATGGGTGATAATTGGATGGCAAAATTCCCTTTTAAAACCGTGGGGTTACTATACGAACGCATATTGTCATTGTTCAACATTGAATAATATTAGCCTTCTTTACAACGATGACATTATGCTTTTATTTATATGCACTAATCGAAATAATGCCTATGATAATTAAATGCCAATCTGATATTTAAAGGAGTCCTCTCTATTTATTTTAGAGTAATTGTATTTTATTAGAATATGACTAGATGTGCTAATAATATCAGTGTATAAATTCCTCAGTTCACGATCGAAAAAAAGAAGCGCTGCGGATGAAAATAACGGATCTAGACACTGAAAGCCAATAAGCAGTAAAACTGCAATTTAATATATGATATAATATGAATTCAGGATGCAAACATATTTCATCCCGACGTTACAACCTTTCTCAGGCCAGCAAGTGCTAGCAGACGACGAAACGCGCGAGAGCTGCTTTCTGTGCTTCCCTCCTCTTTCTCTTTATATCTGTGGAACAACACCCCTAGATAAGAGACCATAAGTCTGGATTATCTGCATCGCAAAAACCAACGTAGGCCAGGGTGGCGGCGTCAGCATTCTCTGTTCACCTTCAGTCCGAGCGCAGCGGGCCTTTAGGAGTCATACCAGCCAATCCAGCGTTCAGAGTGTCATGCGGCCTGTAGGCTCCATATATCCTCCGCTAACGGCGAATCTGATGATATGCAATCCGCCCTTCGGAATGAAAGGTGGAACGAAGTAAGTGTCCCGAATCCCGTATAGGCCCGCTTCAGACGGGCAATTTCGTAACAACTTGACAGATTCTTTACCTTTGGGCCTCCACTTGCATTCTGCAACAATAGGACTTGCCATCATCATCATGAATTTCCTCTTTAATACGCTCTATAAACAATGTTTTTATCCGTTTAAATGACGTTTGGTCACCATGCGTCTTTCTGGAGCGGTTTATTTGAAAGGTGATCAATTTCCAACAGAACGAGTCTTTAATCATCATCACCACCACAGGGGCAATCGCATGAAAATATCGCGTCCACAATTGGCTGGAGCCACTCAAACGATCTTCAATTTTAGCCAGTTGCTAAAATGATTTCGAAGCCGGATTCGTCTCATGTTCGTGTCGACCTAGGGAACAACCCGCCAGCAGCATTGCTGGCTAACTCCGTCTGAAGGCCTTAGCAGCTGCGGAGGCTGCGGCCTCCGCGGCCAGGTAGGCGCGGCCTCCGTAGTCGAACAGCGGGACACCGCATCGAAGTCCTCCTCGACAAAGTAGTTCTAGGCTTCTTTGGACTCGCGATTCCAGCAGCGGAGATTACGAAGAGTGGAACAAAAGTAAACAAGCGTAGCCCATTTAATATCGGTCGATTTTTCTTCTTTCATCTTGTTGTGGCCGCTGACGATCGCAGCGTATGTACTCCGCAAAACATCGCGCGGCTCTTATGGCGATAGCCATCACATTCGCGAAGTGAAGCGTATCACTTCTCTGGACTGTTCTACTCGCTGCAGTGGATTATCATCCAGTAATTTGTGGTTTCGGAACATTTTCGATATCAGCCGGTTCTTCGGATTACGGTAACAATGAACTCCGGGCATCGTTCGTCAGTCAGTTGCTGAAATAAAACCTGCCCTGTAAAGGCAGCCTCGAGAACCGAGTAATGGCGTCGCAGCGCCGTCGGTAGCGCCCCACTCTGGGAACTGCGCGAGCTGCTTGCGGCTTTATCGGGGTATCGCATTCGATAGCGTCCACTGTGCTGCTCTATTTTGACATTAATCGGCGCGCAGCGCCGGGTGCTGCGCTGGGCAGTGGAAGGGTTTTCAGTGCCACCCGCGTCTCCCAAAACGAGCGCGCCTGAAATTACTATCGAGACGGGAAAATATAGCAGTTCGTTTCACGCACTGGCACCGTTAGAATGCATCGCACTCATAAAGTGTTGCGCAGTTGGAGCAATACACCGAGTGCAGAAGATGCTGCGCCCTTATGTTGTAGAAAATTGCGACCTCAAGCGCCTCTGTTCGGAGTGATGGAGGAGAAACGAGGTGTATCACTACCAACATTTATCTACAAACGTTAGACGCGCAACCTGTAGTTTATAGTTGCGATGACTTGAAACAACTCGGCACCGTAGAAGATAGTTGCAGACAGCATGTGAAAATCGCACTTGGCTGTCACAAAACGATCTTTCAATTCTTATAACCGTTTACACTGAAGAAAACTGATGAAACTGTCCGAGCAGAAACTTGATCGATTTGATCATGGTATTATGCGTGAACCACCGAAGATAAAACTAAGCTCGTCTATTGGAATATCAACAAATTTTCGTGAGACTCGATTTCGATCGTATTAAATTGGATGTATTAACTACAATTGAGAGGACGGAGCTTCTCGAATACGACGAAATTAACTGACGTAAATAAATATTAAACATGATGTTGCCCAATCCTGAGGTAAATCACTATGTTTAGCTTTTCTCTGATAGCTATTGGGCAGTCAGAAGATTTCTACTGAAATTTTTGTCGACAAATGTTAAATTTTTCACCCGCACACGGATGGTGATAAACTTATCTCGGAAGCACTGATGCGACTGAGCATTTCTTGACGCATAATTTCAGCGTCTGTACGGCAAGAGAAGCGGCTTAAAACCTGCAAATGGGATATCAATTACTCCTTCATGTAGCAGACGCTCCCAATCAAGCTCGCGTTTATTCCGTTGCCCGCGTTGCATTTCTATCAGAAAATTTAATTTTCTTTCCTTTCCGTTCCGCGACGCATCGTAACAGACGAACCCTCATTTTGCGGCTGCACGCGTGGGGTAAGCTGAAACCCCGGAGAGTGCAATCACTCGTGGAATGCCTGCCGGAGTATCGCGAGTCGACACGCGGGCAGTGCCGTGAAACGGGAAACTCGTATTCAGACTGATTCTGGTAACGTTGGCTACGCGTACGCGCTGGGCCACTGCCTTCGTCGCGTTGTGCTTTGAGCTGGAGTAGAACTCACTCCGTTCGCAGCCGCGTCGACGCCAACCTGTCGGCGAGGTAAGGCGCGTGCACTTGTCGACGTTATGACTGGTGTCGCGGAACTTTGTCGAACCGAAGATTGCGTCGGGTTCGACTGGGTCGAACCGGTTCGACCACTTTGATCAATGGGTTCGACGAATCTCACCAGATGACCGGTTCATTTTGGTGAGCAGTGAGACCTTGATACAAGCATTGTCTAAGTTTGAACATGAAAATGGATTATTTTATTTTATAAACAATTTACTTGATAAAGAACCAGACACTGAACAATTAGTTTGCACTGTAATACTGAAATGTATATCAGCCAACAACCAGCCTGTACGCATGCACGCGAGTCAGACCTCAATACAGGTTCGTCGAATTTTCAAAGTTCGAAAGTGATCCATGTCGAATTCGGCCGGTTCGCGACACTTGGGTGCCGACGCGACCGACGAGTGGCGCACTGTGGGCTGGAAGCCACCTTGGCCCGCCGCGGCTACCTCTTCTAGGTACTAGCGCGAGGAAAATATAGTTCGCTGGTTTTCAGGCGAAACTCAGCATTACTACCACCATTATTTTTTCTGCTGTGGATGCGCGAGTGATTTTTGGTCGTCAGATCAATGGCCAACTGCGATATTGAGCGGCCTAAACAAAGCCCGTAGCGGATGCCGGTTCTGCTAGAATATTTAATCAATATATAGATGGCTGCCGCTTTTCAGAAAGGATACGGAAATTTACAAGAGTAACATTCTTTGAGGAGAGGAAAATAATCTGGCTATTACTATTCTGCCTATTTTTTCAAAAGTGTTTGAAACCTTTGACTCAGACTTTCAATCTTTATCGGCAAATTGTAAACTGTTAACCCCACTTAGTTCTTCTGTAAATCTACTGAAATAGCACTACTTGAATACATACTTACACAATTTAACAAAACTATTGTTATTACTTGTCGAATTCGAAAGCAGTAAATCATAATACATTGTTAAAAAAACTTGCATGCAATACTCGTGGACAGGTGTTGTACTTTTAAACCATGTTGAATTAACCTGAGACTGGGGTAAGAAGAAACATCAAAACGTAGAGAGGAAAGAGAATAGACAGGACGACGTCTCTACCCCAGTCTCAGGTTAATTCAACATGGTTAATATTCACCAGCTCGCCTGCACCCTTACGATTTTTTTCCTTGCTTTTAAAGTCGTACTTATCTCATCGAAAGCAGGTCGTTCAAATAAATAATATGTGCTCCAAAGTTCAACCCGTCCTTTGTGGCGTGCCTCAGGGTAGTATACTGGGGCAGCTACTCTTCTAACATTTATCTTAATGACATTGTGGACATCAACCCTATTGCCATATTTACTATATACGCGGATGGCTTCGTATTTTGCTTTCTGGTAATGACATCCATAAACTAGCCAGACGGATGCTATTTTTGATGAAAGCGATAGAAAAGTGGTCAGTTTCAATTCCATGCGGAATAGAAATTAAGTAAAATAAAACAGTCATATTCAGACAAAAAAAAACAAAAAACAAGCCGATTTTATAAGATATCATTAAATTCTCACGTCACTATAAGTGAACATTTTAAATTTGAGTGTCGTATTTTCTTCAAATATGTCGTGGGATACCATCTAAAATAATAACTCAGCGCAGGCGATACTTCGTCGTATTAAATTTTCTTTCCACAAAATAAGTTACTCCTTTATAATTCGCTCTCATCTAAACTATTGTCAATTGGTATGAACAACAACATTTTCAAAACTACAACTTGTTCATATATTACAAACAATGTCTTCATTTTAATGGGCCTTATGGAGCGCCAGAAGTACTAGCTGTTCTACCGCTTTCCCATGTGATTAGAGCGTCCAATATATAGATATCGATTAAGTTCGAGGAACAAATTAGAGCGCGGGGTATGTGCGAAGCTTGCAGTAGATGAAAATAATAATAAAAAGAACATATCTGTATGGATATTCAACAAGACATAGAAAAAATTGGTAGTGCCTCGTTCAGGCTATGAAAAATATTGCTTAAGCCTTATATACCGTCTTTATTAAATAGATATCATCTTATGCATTTTATTTATTTACCTGTGAGTACAGTGAACTCCGTTAATGTATGAAACCGAGAGGTGCTGATTTGTTTTTAATAATGTTCCTAAACTTTTATAATCAGAATGATTTTTTGTAATTAATATTTGTACAATGTATTGTTCAGATTACTTTTCTTCCCGCCTATTTTTTTTCTTCTTTCTGTGAATGCACTTTAGCGCGATATACTTAGCTGCCAATATTAGGAGTGTGGATAAATCAAGCTGCAATGCTGTAGCTTTTTCCACAGCTCCTTCATCTTCTTTGTACAAGGTGAAAATAAACTGATTTGATTTGATTTATTGCCAATCTGAATAGGTGCAGATGTTAACTGACACTTATTACACAATGTAAGCGCAAAAACGCAGATGTGGGCATCTCTTGCTCGGGTCACCTTCACACGGCGTCAACGTCAGCATCGTAGCCCCACTCCCCTGCACGTATAACTCTCGCCTTCTTCTCTCAACATGCGCTCTCCGCTCTCTCTCTACCGGCTGCGTGCACTTCGCGTGCGTTCCTCGCACACCGCGCGCGCCTTTCTGTCTCCTCTCCTTCGAAGTGTGATATAGGTAGCACTGCGCGCGTTCAATTTTCCGTGTTCTTCCCGATAGTGATGCGGCCTTTAGTCGTCAGTTAGTCGATTTAGCGCAAGCAACCGCAATAACAGCAACATACGATCCCACTGAACAAAAAAATTACACCATCTTCCCGAGGGAATTATGCGGTGATGCGGAGCATCGCGGAGTTAACTGCTCAC
The DNA here is from genome assembly GCA_037355805.1 of Ixodes ricinus. Taxonomy (NCBI): domain Eukaryota; kingdom Metazoa; phylum Arthropoda; class Arachnida; order Ixodida; family Ixodidae; genus Ixodes; species Ixodes ricinus. The sequence goes on from JAZHYW010047313.1 coordinate 39,241, forward strand.
GCAGTAATGTGGTAACCAACGCAGGACGTAATGACACGCAGGATTAGTAGCGTTACTAACACCGTTAATAATACCGTTAATAGCTGATCAGCGATGCTCTGCATCCGCCCCATGGTTCAATCCCGGAAGATAATTAGTAATTTTTCTTTTTTTTTTTTACTTTGGGTGCTGAGTGCAGTAGAGGACCACCATCCCGCGGGACAATCCCACATTGAAGGCGCTTCCACAAGAAAATCCCAAATTAGTGTCCCCATTTCATACTGTCGTAAAATTCCCTCTGCAACTCATGGTGCTGCCGAAGCAGGGCGCGAAAACTCAGGTCATAATCGATGCAATGCATTGCGGAAAACGACCATCGCTGCAGAACCCCGAGCACGCAGCTCTGCAATGCCTCTCTTTGTGATGGCAAAATATTAATACTATCACTTAAAAATTAACTACGCAAATTGTAAATTATTTTCAAATCGCTGTGTCAGATGCTGTGGATATTTTTTGTGAACAACCATACACGAGACAAAATCTGCAATATAGCAGTCGAAAAAAAAAGCTGTGTAAGACCATGTTGATAGATGTAAGCGTTGACAGAAACGAAAAATTTATTTGATTTCTTGATTTTTTTTGAAACGTACGGATTATTTTTAATACTCAACTTCGACACATATAACACATTTGGCATAAAAATATCGCAAATTGAAAATTACTTTAACCCCTCGTACATTGCAGGTGTTTAAGCGCATGATATTAAATGTGTAACCAGAGCCTCTGTTCCTCTCCCGCCCCCCTCCCACGTGTCAACGGGAGTCACCCTGAGTGCGAGGGTTGCTATGGCCCTCGGCCTGTAGCCCCTCGCAGTCAGTTGGGTAGATGTGTGAATCGCCCTTTAGGGCTCGGTTATATCAATGCTTAGTGGAGCATTCAGGGGGTTTAGCACTAACATCACTACTGTAATAAGGATATGTATTCAGCAATCGAGCACATCACGCGACAACAATGAGATCAACACTTTGGGTACATATAATCGCACATTCAGCGCCGGATCTAAAGTTCTGACTGTTTGTTGAGTGTAAACGGCTACTCCTTTCCCCCAAATTTTCTGCAATTGCATACTGATCATGAATAGTGGTTCCTCTGATTAAATCGAATCCCGCGATGTGACAGGGGCCCCTGGTTTTATTTGCACCGAACCTAGCACTGGCTGTGGTAATACTTTCTCAAATTTCGCATTATTTTCGTTATAGATTACAAACAAGCAAGCACCTCCCTCATGACAATCTAATTTGATGGCCATAGAGGAATATGGTGGCTTTCAGCTTGAGCTTCACGCTGCCACTGCATGTCGACAAGGAGCGCCACTAAAATGTTCTGGAATGGAAATATATGCAGAAACAGCCAAAGCAACTCCTCGGCTGCATTTGCTGCGCGGTCACTAATTCAGCATGACTTCGTCGCCACAAACAGCAAACACGGGGTAAAGATCAGTTCCAGAAATATAAGAGGCCACTGCTACCACTAACCCAGATTACAAGATTGACCTCAGAACGCTCAGGGCAATCTCCATCCCTTACGACCACAGCGCGGCTGTATCGAGTTCTCCATGTCGGCACTACTTCTAGTATGCGCCGCCTTTTCCATTGGCGAGTATATCGGCAGGTCGCTCTTGTTTCACGCGCATAAACGTTGTTTCTTTTCTGATCTAAATACTGAACAAAAAAACTATTTTTAAATAGTGAAACAGTTCGCGCCACTTATGGCACGTACTTCGGCAAAAAAACTTTAGCGGCTCTGACCGATAGTAAACGGACAAATCAGATATTCGGCGCTTTCAGGTCGCCATGGGAAATTTCCCGCGTCGAACCATGACGCACTGTCAATTACTCTCTCTATTGCCCAGCCCAGCCCCGAACGTGAAACCGCAAAGATGGGCAACAAATATGATTGCAGAGACGCAACCTCGATACTCTTCTTTACGGACGTCGGCTGCGATGAGCTGACGCCAGGCACTTCATGCCATGCCAGCGCGAGCTCGCGATGGGGAGAATATGGGTGCCTCACCTTTCTGCTTCTGCGTCCTTCGCGCAGGCCTGTTTTATCTCCGGTGTCTGAGCCGTCGAACTGGCCGGGCCGGACTCCGCCGTCAACACTCGTTGTCTCTTTATCGCTGCGGCGAACATCGTGGCCGAGGAAGCCACCGAGGCGCAGCTGCGGCGATGCGAACGATTTGTTCTGCCTCTCTGACATTTCTCATTGTATTACAACCTCGCCCTCAGGAAAGCCACTGAGCCGCTTCTCTGAAGACGGACGCAGTGAAAACGGAAAGTATCCCCGAGAGTCCGACGTCATACATTCTTAATGATAAGTGCGTTTTAATATTACTGCTAGCAGTAATCAGAATGGTTTATTTAAACGTGGGACATGCACAATTGATCAACTATATGTCGCTTTCTGAGCGACGCTGGCAGCAGAAAAAATTCGTAGCGAAACCAACAGGCAGCATGCGTGAAAACCTTTTTCACTAAGGTGTCGCCAATTTCATTTGCCTAAATTTCTCGAGTGGAATTTCAAGGAAAAAATGTTCCTCAAAATCGTGCTTTTTCTATGCTCACAAAAAAAAAAGGTTTGGTATTCACAGATCGTATTACACACGCTAGAATCTGTTGGAATATGCTTGCAGGTGTTCATCTGGAAATAAGTTTTTATGTTTATGCTCTAAGTTGTGCCATGTGTGAGTGGCAGTGTCAAGCAGACGGTTTTTGCCGTTTCCCTCCTCTGAGCATCGGGAAAAGAAAAAGAAAACAAAAACAAAAAAACAGGTTGACTGCCCTTATTGTTATTATTTTTTCTCTAAATTCGACACTCATGGAATAAGGATATAGCGCATGCACCACCAGTGAACATTTGCACAATAATTTTTACGCATCGAGATATATTTCTCGGAAACACCCTGCAAAATCCCAAAATAAATCGACTAGCTTCCCGGAAGGTGCTGGTGTCTGCTGCATGCTGCGCGCTGACTATTGCGCAACAAGCAGGCTCTTTTGAAATAGCACAGAAAACAATCCAACGCCTTGGCCGCTGTTCGGACCAACGCATGGACGAGTGAAAGCCTGCCAATCACTCGCTTCCAGGACAAGCTGCTTGCGATGTCAATTACTAATAACCCGTCGTCCAGTGGAGATCAGTATCAAACGCGATGACGCTTTTCAAATAAATATCTAAAAAAAAAACTTCCCTGCCTTTTTCTTTTGTTTAGTTTAACAAAATTTACACGTTAGCACGCGACTCTGGCGTCACGCTGCTGTGATGGCGCTGCATGTCGCCACGGCGCATGCATAGGCGCTTCACTTCACGTGGAGTATGGTTTTCGCGCATGCGCAGTGCCTACAGCTGGTATGGGCAGACGGAGGTTCTGTAAGCAGTGTTGTATACGCGCCCTGGAAGCTGGGGAGAACGGGAGGGAAGACGAGAGCGAGGGGGGTCTTCAAAACGCCAAGTTCCGGTTCCAGTGATTGAAGTGGCTGGAGCCTAGAGCCAGCTACAATCGGTTGCTAGCTTCCGGTTTTACCCATAATCATTCCAACCAAGAGCTCGGCGTTTTGACCGCCCGTGAAATGCGCTCCTCGCTCCCATCTCTCGCGCCGCATATATGTTTTCTGCCGGAGGAAAAGCCTTTGCAGAAATGATCCGCTTGTCTCGCGGCGCGCCTTTTCCGCCGGTAATGAGTTGCATGCCTTAATGACCCGAATGCGGAAAGGGCGTTTAAAAAGATCTGTCCCCGTGGGATGCGGGCCGAACCTTATCTGCAGTTGGTATATACTATATTTAAGGAAAGCAACGGGTGGACGCAAGCTCTGACAAAGCACGCAGATTCACATGTTTGGTGATCGGAAAACAAACAAGAGACAAAAGAAGAATAAAATATCTTTTATGCCGACAAGACGAACTCTGTTTTGTTACACTATATTTTTTTTTCTGGAATTTCGACTGTATGAGTTTGATATTGGCTTGACATACGCATGATATGCCGTCTCTTTAACCTTCTTTAATTCTAACATGTTAAAAGGTTGCACTGTAAGAAAAGTTAAAGAGATTATGTGGGCCACTGCCAGCAACAATGAACACACTTGAGCTGACCATGCATCGTCCTCAATCAATATTATACCCGGAAATGAAGTACGTAGATTTGTCGTAATACTTCAACTGTTGAGAAGTATACTCGTGTATACTTACGCCACGTATCAACGCATCCCTGTGATCACACATAAGCTGTAAACAAACTCTCCTAAAACGCTATTTGGGCGTTAAAAACAAATAAAAGATATATGCATAAGCCAGTGAACAGAGTGCCGTGGAAAGTTTTGAGGAAGTATTTTTAAAGGTCCCATGGGGCGGGTGTTCGGGCTGGGATGAATCATTTTTAGATTGGGATTTTACTAATAGCACGTCGTTCGGTGGGCCAAAAAGATAAAAGTAGAAAGTCAAAAGCCTGACTTTCGGGGCGAAAATTTGAAAACACAGCGGACTACCTCGTACCTGCCTCCCCCTCGTAAGCTCTTTGCCTTTTGCACTGTGACCGCATCCGCGGTCCCGAAAGCGCGTTACCGGGTCCAAACTGACGTCACACGCAAGCCGGACTTCACTTCAACCCTTCACCCCTAAGCTGACATTGTGGTGGAAGGTACGCTTGCCGGACCAATCAGTCGCCTCCCTCTCATCACCTGACCTCATTCTCTGCACGTGCCGGCCTATCCGCGAGAGGAGCGTCATCACATGGCAAAAGTGTGGCTGGCCCAAGGAGCACGTAGCTTCCACAGCGCCAGCTTTGGGGCAGACAGTAGGGTGGGGAAGAGCTAACTTTTGTCTGAATTTTGAGGCGACGGGCTAATCTTCTAGGGGGAGAATGGATGTTTCCGAGATTAGGCGGAACGGAAGTCCGAGCAAGAGGGGCTTCCCCTCTTTTTCGTCTTCTTGAAACTGTTTGGTGGAGATGCTCGGTTATGAGTTGAGGAGGAAAGCCAAACAGGAAAAAGGGTGGAAAAGCGTTTCATGGCCCCTTTAAGTGGTGCATATTGATCACACTCAAATTTTGTGGAGTCTGCATGTTTTTGGGGGAAAGTGCAAGAGAAAGGCAAACAGGTAAGCCGTCGGGCTGAAGCTCCTGCTCACATACGGCACCACGCGGTGCAGCTTCCTTGAAAGCTTCTTAGAGACGAGACACCCTTAGAGCAGATCAAGCAGATCCGGGCGTGTGTGGTATAGGGGAGGAGGAGCGACCGTGACGCCCCAAGCGGTTGGCGCCCAGAACTACATGGATGGGGACAACAAAATAGAATGACTCTGCGCTCGTGCCGACATAACCGAACGCGGCGTCAGCGTTCGGCTTGAGTTCGTGTTCTCCGGTGAGGAGAGGGGGGGCTCTTTTGTTTACACTCTGGCCTGCATGAACAATGCAGCATTCATGGTCCCAGCTCGGCACAAAAGCCGAAGTGGGTCAAGCTGCTATTCTCGAGGATCCGGCACTTAACGTCCTTCGTCGATTGTTAGTATTTTGCAGTAAACTGTGCCCCGCGCTCTATTGCAGAAGATGACATGGACATGCTCATAAGGCCTCTGGGGATGTGCACAGGCCTTGTGCTGAGTAAATACCAGTATGGGGACAACAGACGGGTCAGAGCGCCCCCTATAGACCGTTTTACTGAAAGAGGGCGAGAGAAAAGGGGAAAGGGCTACCGGCGCTTTCCTCCTTTCTGGCTGTGTAGAAAGAGTAAAAGTCCCGGATGAGAGGCTTGGTCGGTGTTGGGTGTCTGCCATGCCCCAACTTCGTTCGCGCTTTCTTTTCTGTTTTAAACTCGCAAACTTAATTAGAGCCACGGTACTTCGATGGCAACAGTTCCCCGGTCATCGGGACATCATTGCTCGGTCTTAGGGTGCACGAATAACGACAGAAAGCGTCGAATACTGTCCGAGGACCTACGTAGCTTGCACGGAATCCGGCAAGGCGAGAGCGGCTGCACATGACGCCGGTCTCGGCGGCAGTGGATTGCGTCCGTAAACTGAAAAGCGTTTCCTCAACGCCATCCTCTCGACTGTGCTCGGAACATTTTGTGAATGGAGCGCGCACCGAATGCTGTACCGCTGATGAACATGGGGTACGCTCGCAAGGTGCGTGCCAGTTTTCTCGTGATAATTGCTGTTTCGGCTTGTAAAATTTTGTAACTAAATTTATCTTAATATTGATAATTTGCGGTGGTGACTGACTCAATTTTATCATCTACAACACTTAGTTGAAGGCTCATTTTCGCCGCCGGGTGAGCCTATAAATTGTTGAAAAGGTAGTTCTATCGGTTTTCCTGAATCGCGATCTCCTGCGCGATACCAGAGAGCCGGCAAAAGCGCTCCTTGGAGTGCCGCTGGTGGGTTGTTTCCGTTGATTGGGCGCTTTGAAGCGCTGGATAGTCGCTGCAGGGTACGCCTCGTGTGTTGCCGATCTGTGTTTTCGAGCCCAGTGTGCACGTTTCTTTGTTCGAGTCATGGCATCCGCCAGTGCGGCGACGGGGAGAACAGCGGCAGCGAACGTGTCAGCGATAGAAATTGGTGGTTGGTACGCAAAAGATTGCATCAAATAGTAAAATAATTCGTGGCTGCCTTGAGGCTTTCCGCGGTTCGATATAAGTACATCTAGAACGTCTTCGTCGTTCATCCACAAGGAAATATAGGAACACGGACACGCAAGATAAAAGCAGCGCGGCAAAACGATTTGTAGCAGCTCCGGGTGTTTACAAAAGTTAATTGAGGTTCCCGTTTCGTGTATCGCTTGTTGATTACTACTAAACGGCTACGTTGAAATAGGCCAATTGCAAGAAAAAATTGATGAATGGTTCATTATTTCCAGTCATACGGAAAGCGATGGAGCTTAGATACATCGCAGCCGCACTCGCCTTGCCGGATTCCATGCAAGCTACATAGGTCCTCAGACAATATTCGGCACTTTCTGTCCTTATTCGTGCACCCTATCACCGAGCAATGGTGTCCCGATGACCGGGGAACTCTCGCCATCAAAGACCATGGCTCTAATTAAGTTTGCGAGTCTAAAACAGAAAAGAAAGCGCGAACGAAGTTGGGGCATGGCAGACACCCAACACCGGCCAAGCCTCTCATCCGGGACTTTCACTCTTTCTACACAGCCAGAAAGGAGGAAAGCGCCGGTAGCCCTTTCCCCTTTTCTCTCTCGCTCTCAAAATGGCGCTACCCACGATCCGCGGATATCCGCAGATATCCGCAGTAAACTGGCGGATGCGGGTCAAAATTGAGACGGATTTTGGCGGATTGCGGATCGGATGTCAGGGGCTGCGGATGCGGATATCCGCGGATCCGGATCTAAATTTTTGCCCGGTGGCATTCAGTTCGTCGACTGACGCTTCATCTGCAGACCGTTTCGTCGACATGCGACGTTTGATCGGAGGCTTCCACGTGTTTGTTTCGTCGAAGAGCCTGAGACGTTTCGTCGCACACAACCCTGCTATTTTCGCCAACAAAACCTTCTGCGTCTCGCCTGGGGGACATGGTTTGAGTTAAGCGCGCCTTAGCGAATCGCGCGCTGGCTTTTGGCGGCCTGGCGAAGAAATACGTTGTCCGCAAAACGTCCCAGGGGCATGTGCCCACACGACGTGCTGGCGTCGTCGAACCGTGTGTCCATGAAGTGTATGTCCGTGGAAAGTTGTCCGCGAGGCAGTGTTTCACAAAACGCGTTTCGATGAAACGATGGGGATCCTAAGAAATATTTGCAGTTCTTACTGAAGATCGCTTCAGTTGGTGCATTTCATCTCGTCAAAAATGCTATCTATAGAAAAAGTTAAAGTAAAGAATGCAAGGCAACAATCGTCCCGAGAAAGCTAGTTCTTTGGCAGGGAAAAGAGGCGGAAAGCTTTCTCGCGCAAAGAAAAACCTGAAACAGAACAAGTCACAAGAAAGTGAAAAACCTCTCCTCTCCGCAGAGGCCGGTGTAGTCATGATGCCAGAAACAAAAGAAGTGCTTCGACAGCGAGCGCGACCCTGTGGCGCCACGGTTAGCAAAGTAAAAAAAAAGATTTCTTTCAAAATATATATTTGGGCGCCTGCACGAACGATCATCTCGAACAAAACGTGGATCGATCAGAGCAAACCGGAGAACCGGACCCGAGCTCATCGTACCCGATGGCTGACCGGAAACATAAAAACGCCACTGCGCGATGCGCAGAGGTGGAGATTAAAATCGGCTGGCTGCAAATGCACCGACCATGTACCACGCACTATACTATAAAATATTTTTCGGGGGCGGGGTTCTTAAGTCCAGACTTCAGGGAAAGTTAAGGGCCACAGAGTTAAAGTTTGCCCGATTCCGCGTGCGGCGGGGAAGAACGCGGTAGGCGTGATTTCCGCTGATTTTGCTAGTCTAAATATAATGTAACCTCTGGTGGTTAGCAAGAACATCGACTGGTTCCACATTTCGCATGCGGTTCGGATACGATTATGCGGATGCGGTTCGGATACGGATACAAAGTATGCGGATGCGGATCGGATGCGGATACAATAATGTAAAAAGTTTGCGGATGCGGTTCGGATGCGGATACGGAGATCTGCGGATTGCGGATCGGATGCTGGATACGCAAACTGTTATCCGCGCAGGGCTCTAACGATAAGTGAGTAGCAGTGTCAGCATGTGTGTGTGTGTGTGTGTGTGTGTGTGTGTGTGTGTGTGTGTGTGTGTGTGTGTGTGTGTGTGTGTGTGTGTGTGTGTGTGTGTGTGTGTGTGTGTGTGTGTGTGTGTGCGTGCGTGTGTGAGTAGTGTCAACACACACACACACAAAACAAAATTGAAGTTAAAAACTTTGCATTGAGGGGTCATT